>CM045767.1:132994016-133234695 GCA_025200525.1 Camellia lanceoleosa | reverse complement strand
AAATTTGTCCAAACCACAACCAAATCTCATCGCTTACACACAATAGCAAATAACAAAGCTAAAAATCATATTATAGTGTAGAAATTTCTACCCTCAAGTTTAGAGAAGAAAAGAGTTGAAACCCCTAAAATCAATGACAATGAAACTCGATTCCACCAAGCACACAACGAAGCCCTCGAGAAGTTACACAACTTTGACAAAGCGAACTATGGCCAAAATCCCAATTGATTTGAAGAAATCAAAGAGAGAAGATGGTTTCTAGAGAGGGCTCTAGATCCGGATTTTGAGACTTTTAGAGAGAGAAAGCGGTAAAAAATGATCTCAAATGTCACTACGATCCGGATAAAGCGTGGTCCGATCGAGTGTAGAAAGCCCCGCCGAAAGTGAAATACGCCTCCCAAGATTTTTTGCATACACAATCCCCGCCGAAGTGCTCTAATGCCCGCCGAAAGCATAGAGCAAAATTTCATAATCCCGCCGAACGGAAGAGCCAATTTCTAGGCAACAAAGGCTTGGAAAACAAGCAACCAACCTGTTCCAAACACACAACTACAACCCAATAACCAACATTAAGGGGAAGACAAGGAAAGAAAGATATCAACCACCATCCAAACCATACAAACCCGAGTCCAGAACACCACAAGAGACGGGTCAAAACCAAGGTCGCTATTGTGGTGGTGTTTGGTCAAGGGTCTTTGCAAGAGTGTAGAGAATTCTCACTTTCAAGCACAAAATAGGGAGAGAAAGAGGATTCTAGAGAGAGAGAGAGAGGAAAATTTGCTCACAAATTTTGTAGAGAGAGAGGGATTTTAGAGAGGATTTATGAAAGAGGCTTCAAACTTTCTAAGTTTCTAAAATAAGAGATATGGCCTCCATATATAGCAAAATACAAGCCTTATTCCACATATCTAATTTAGAGACAAATAAGCTTACGGGGAGACAATTTGAGGATAATATCTCCAAAATATTCGAGGTTTGGACACAAGTGGTCAATCGACCACCTTTAGTAGCCGATCGCCACTTAAAGTGGCCGCTAACCCATTTTTCTTTTTTCGTCGACCACCCTCGTGGTCGATAGGTAATTTTACCGCCGACCGCCAAAAATCTGCTGGCCCAACTTCAAATGGGCATAACTTTTTCATCTAGACTCTTTTCGTGTCATTCTTGTGTCTAAATTGAAGCCCTAAGTAAGATTTCCAATGGTTGCAGCCTCATATTAAAATTCCAAGTGTGAAAAGAGATATCTCTTTTTAGTGAAGATTGCTCGCTGGTCCTAACTGGTTAATACCCAATTTCAACCAACCATATCTCCCTCATCCCACTCGCTTAGGAGATTCTTGAGTAAAAAATGAAGTCCCAAGTCTTGTTTCCAATGGTGGTGGCCTCATAGCTGAAATCCAAGTGTACAAATGGATAGGCCCAATTTAGCACGGGTCGCCGACTCTCTCTTAATCTGCTCATGCCCAACTTCTTCCCAAACTTGGTTTCTTCCTCTCTTCTTTTCTTCAACTCCAAACCCCTAAACAAGATGTTTTAAATATTTTTTCAAAGAGTTCAATTCTCTTTCATTCAATTCCACTTTGTCCTTGCTCGATTTATTGAAAAGCACAACATTTAACAAAATACGAGCCTCAAACATGGTAGAATCACTTTCAAAAATACTTTGAAAGTGAGGGTTTTAAGGTCTAAAATCTTTTGGTCAAAATAGTTTTGGTCCAAAAATGGGGTGTAAGGTTAGATTTGGAGCTCTCCTCTGTCAAGAAATCTAACCTTGTAATCGCATAACTTTGATCACCAAGAAAACAATCAAGTCCCAAGTCTTAAGGGTGGTTAAAAATGGGGTGTCTACACCGAGACATCACAAGCCAACCTATCTCCCATGACATCAATATGACATAAAACACTAGGATTTTCAATTTGTACCATATCTATTGACACATTACAAATGAGTATAAAGGTATAAAGTTAATTACATAACCACACCTTTTGGGTTTACAACCACATACACATATATAAACAATATCCGAGGCGCATAACCTTGATAATATAATATCAAATAACACCGCAGCGATCAAAACTCCTTTACACTTCCAGCCTCACTATTGTCCCCGCTGACTACTAAAATCAAGGCCGCCCCTTAGAGGACATCGACGCCAAACATGGCCTGTCCAACCACATCGAAAACACCAAGGTGATCCTCTTTTCCGAGATTGACTTGAGAATGCCTAAGTCTAGCTAGACTCTCCAAGGGACGAGTCTGATGAAACAAGAGTAGCCCGAGGCATCAACTACGCATGTGCCTTACTAGGTCTACTACCTCTCCAAACAGTTGAACTTGTCAGTATGGACTCTTCCTCCTCCTCCTGACCAACACTATCGATAACGGTCCCTACATGAGCCGCTGCCTCTACCAAGGCATCGTAATCTCTATGCATTGCCCAGCAACTTTTCTCCAAATAGCATCACACAACTTCCCTTTGAACTCAAGACAACGTCAGCCTTTGTTATAACCAACTCTAGAGCAACTCTCACAAGTTAGTAAACCATGCTTCAAACTATACCAAAGGTGTAGTACCTTGGTGTAACTCCATAAACCGCTACTCTTCCCTGTGGAAGGAGGGAAATTGTCACTTCTTCGCCTAGGCATCCTAATAAGGGTAATAAAAGAAACTAGCACATTCACAAGTGTGCCGATGCTAACTTATTTATGCCCCTAATACATTAGACAATGGTAAATCACTCCACATAAGCACATAATCACATAAATACATAAATTTCATTTCAGATAATGACCGGCCCCACGACATTGCTAGAGTTCTGGTTAGAAACAGTAGTGATCTAGTGCCTTTCCAACAGACTCCTGTAAACCCATGGACTCACTCAAAGATCCTAGAAGTTAAATCCCATACTCATATAATCATGCAAGCATGTTATCACATAAGCATACAATGCATACTAATGCCTCAACTACAAGACACACCCATTGTGGTAATAACCACTTCCCACATACCCAAAGTATTCAAACCCGACACGCCCGATACCAAGTTGTAACGCCTTTAAAAATACCATAGATATAACCCAAGCATAAACAACAATTACATAAATTCGAGTGTATGTAATCCTTTCATTACATGAAGTTGATAATACAAGAGGGTTTAACATAAACAAATGCCCTTTGGGCTTACATCTTTCCAAGACATTACTTGGTTACAACAAAAGAGAGTCATAAGCTCAATACATATAAAGCCCTTGGCTTGAATAATCATTTAAACATCTAAACAACAAATAACAAAATAGAGCCTTCAGCTCCTAAATCCTCTCAAGTTACATTATTGAGGTGATATGTCACCGTACTTGAAAATGGTTTTCCAAGTAGGGTAAGCCAAAGCCCAGTAGAGATATACTAACACAATATATGAAGTTTAACTAAGATATAAGTGTCAGACAAAAGTTTCACACTCACAACCAACTTGCATTCTTTCTATGATCATTCAATACTGATACCTATATCTTAATCCATTTCCATCTATTCAATTCATATTAATTCAATTAATTCTGAGTCAATTCATAAGACAAGTTCATTGTTATCAAAACAATCTGAATGAGACTACAACTCAGTGATTCACAATTCAATACAACTATTATTCAAATACTTCAATTTATCCATTTTAGCGATTTCTCATCTGAGGGAATCGTCACCCATTTATACACAAGCATTTCAATTTTGCCATTTTACGAAATTCTCATCTGAAGGAATCGGCACCCATTTATACACAAGATTTCGGGACTTTCACCGACACTCCAAATAACTTAATTTTAAATGGAGTCCATCTCCTATCTCCTCCCAAACAACGGAGTACATCTCATATCTCCTCCCAAACAAAGATACATATACAATGTATTAAAAACATTGTCATATACAATGACTATCTACGGCACATTTTCAATATCTCAATCATACCATCACATTCAATGAGGTAAATTAAACGATAGGTTTCAATTCACCTAATCCACATGCAATTTCTATAATAATCATAGCTATCCTCCACCGATAGTCCAAAACAGATATTTCTAAACAAATATACAATCTTTTAAACAGATAATTTATCGAATTTCCATAGGTGAGTGATTTAACAAATCCGACTACACCATTCATTCATGCATCCTCCCAATTTCATATTTCCCATATCAATTTTATCATTTATACAAAATAATTTATTTAACTCAAATTAGGGAAATTCTCCCCATTTTCTCAAATTCTACCAAATAGCTAGACTCCACCATTTTAACACCAAACAACTTCATAACCCCATCCCATGATCAAATATGCAACAACACATGAAAACCCCTCTTCATAAATTTGAATCTAAACCCTAGATTTCCTCCAAACATCCCAAACCTCACCATATATTCATAACAACAAATAACTAGGTTAAATTCATAACAAAATGTAGAATATCCCTACCTCAACATTAGGAGACCAAAGGAGAAGATGGAGGCACTTCAAACAAGCCGAAACCAAGATCCATTCGGTTCAACACGGAGCCCTCAAGGTGCTCTACCTTTTTAACAAAGGGACTAGGGTTGAGAGATCCCCAAATCAAGGTGTATTTATAGAGAGAGAGAGAGAGAGAGTTTTAGAGAGAGAGAGAGAGGTGGGATAGGGTTCTTAGGGAAAAATAAGATCAAAAGTGATATAAAATATCTCTACTGTGAACTGATATACGTGGTCTTCGCTCGAGCGACCAGACACAACAAGTGAACTCGCTCGAGTGCAAGAAGCGTCACTCGAGCGCACAATGCAAAGCTTCAGGTCTGCCATAGACGCACACACTCGCTCGAGCGCAAGAAGCCTCGCTTGAGCATAAAAACAATTAACACAAGGCTCGCTCGAGCGAAGAACTTCATCTTTCCGTAAAAGTTGCCTCGAAGAAAAACCTAAGAACTCCTAATTTCGCCGAGCAAAGGAGCAATTACAAAAGCTCACTGAGTGCAAGAAGCCTCGCCGAGCGAAGAGGCCAAAATCGGGGAACAACAATCTAACCCAACTAACAACCAACCTGCCCAAACTCGCCAACAAGTTCTAACACTCAAATACAAAGGGTCAAAGGAAAAACAAGACATGGATACAATATTCAATCACGAACCCAAGTCTAGAACACAATGAAGGCGTGGAAAAACCGAATCGCTATAAAATCCCTTAATAGGACTTATACATAAGTTCAAAAAAAAATTATTTTCATTTTCAAAAATGAAAAGATAAACATCCGATGTGCGGAAATTGTGTACTATCGGTTTTTACTTCATGAAGCTAGAGCTAGTGGTGGATCTAGGCGGTTCTCACCTTTATTTTGGGTAAATTACATCATTATCTCACATTAATTTTAGAAAAATTTCCTTGAGGTCTCAAAAATTTAATTGAAAAATTTAGCTAAAACCTTTCTATTGAACCTCATTTAGTAAAAATAACAGTCCAATTTATTTTGTTTCATAAACTCTCTATGGAAAATGCGCATAATTGAGTAAAGACAAAATGCAATATCATTAAGTAAAATATATGTTCTTTTCCTTGGACAATATTGCCATAATAACATGTTTCTGTGAACATATATTATTATCAAATAAAATAACATTTTACTGTTTACATCAATTTGACGGCAATTTTTTTTTATTTAAGAATTTCATAGTTAATATAGATCTTATTTGATAGATCTTGATAAGTGGATTTTAGAAATACTAATTTTATTAAAAATCGACATTTTGATCAAAAGTTATATTATTTTAAAGTTTAATATTTTAGTAATAGTGATATATATTGGACTTTTCAAGAAAAATATTTTGTACTTATCCCTAATGTATTAAAGTTTTATAATAAAGGGATTTTGATCAAATCCACTATTTTAATTTTATCAATTTTGTTGTCGCTTTCATTTTTGTTTCTATGTTGTTATTTGTCATTATCGATCACTATTTTAGATGAAAAATTGACATTCAATTTATGTGGACATTTTACCAATTTATGTGGACATTTTCTTTCAATTTATGAAAGAAAATTGAACTTGTTGTCTATAATTTTATTCAACGACAACAGATGTTTGAATATGTTAGTATAATAGGGAAACCTCTGGTTTGAGTTTAGAAAGATTCGAAGAACATTGGAGTCAAGGCCCTTTATGTTTAGCCATTTTTTCATTTTGATTTTTCAAGTTTGTTTGTTTGTTTGTTTGTTTTTTTCAATTTTGTCCATCATATTTTAATTTTTTTTTTTTTTTACTTTACTTCTAAAGTTAATTTCCATTAAAAAATAGACAAAAAGTAACACATTGTTAGTTACCTAGCATAAAAATATTTTATTATATATAACTCATACATCTAACATAATCTTAAACTCGGATATAATAATATATTTTTTTAATGTGACAATTATTGTGGTATTTTCTATCTAATTTTAAATGAAGTTAGTTTTAGGGTAAAGTAAGAAAACTTGAAATATAAAGGGACAAAGTGAAAAAAAAATAAATAAATAACTTGAAAAAGAAAAATAAAAAAAAGTGATCAAACATAAAAAGGATAAAATATAATTTACCCTTGAGTTAATTTATGATCTGTGAGTTTTTCACGAGAACAAATTTAACTTCTATCAAATACTTTTTTGGATAAATTACACTGACATCTCTTGAGGATTTTGTTTAATATAAATTTTGTCCTCACATTTGAAAAATTCCACGTATCCCTTGTCAGATTAAAATGATATATTTGTCCCTTAACGTTTATACATATAAAATAATAAAGTAATACAGATATTTTGTTCCTATTATTTCAAAAGAAATAACAATCATCTTATTTGGTTTAACTCATACAAAAAAAAAAAAAAAAGAGTTTTTTTTTTTGTATTTTTTTTATTTTTACTGAATTTTTTTTAAGTATTTTAAGTAATTTTTTTATTTTTTAGATACACTTAATCTAGATATACTTAAGAGGTATAATATTTTGTGTTTTTTTTTTTTAAATTCACCAAATACAAATATATATATATATATATATATGTATATGTATAAATAAAAAAATTCAATACATTATCTTATTCTGTTATATTGAATGAATTTTTTTTTAAAAAAAATTTGTTTACAAATTTTATACTTTTTAAAAATATCTAGATTAAATTGATCTAATCTAGATATAATGGCGGAAAAAAAATGAAAAATTATATCAATATATAAAAATTTATATAAAAAATATTATAAAAATGGTGTGATAGTGGTATTGTTGTAAATATAAATTATGTTTATGAGTGTTTTGTTTTAAAGTGAAATGTCACCATTAAACTATATCATTGTATTTGAAGATTTTATATAAAATTTATATTTGTATATCCTCATAATAAGAATATGTTTAGGTAAAATTTAATGATGGGAAGTTATAGAATGTAGTTATAATAATAGAAAGAAGAAATGATAGGAAAAAGGGCAAGATGTGCAGGACAATTTGTAATGAGATTATAAATCTCGTGGAGGAAAATGTAATTTTTCAAATGTAACAAGAATCAGATAAACAAAAATCTGTGGTATCAATGTAATTTAACCAACTTTTTTTTTTCATATTAAATGATTAAATGACATTGTGCCTTCGTTTGGGAAGTGGGTTGACTTTTTGACTTTTTGGCTTTTTTGGCTATTTTAGCCTAGGCTAAAAAGCTTGGTTTTGGAAGGGCTTTTTGACTTTTTGGCTTTTTTGGTTTTTTTTGTAAGAAAAGAATGTAATGATTATGGGTTGGATGTGATATTTTGTTTGTTGTGACTAAAATGTGCCAATCAGGCTTAAACTTCTCCAACTGGCAGGGCTTATGCCTCATATAATAGGTTCCTTTGAATCTAGTTATGGCTATTTCTGGAAAGGAATTCAGAGTGGAAGCTACCTATTTTTAAAATCATCTTTCCATATATATGATATGTAATACAGAGCACTGTCATTGAATTTTCTAATTTTTTTTCCCTCAAAATTGTTTTATATACCTGGAAGATCAAATGTTGAAAGGGGTTCTGAGTGTCATATTTTTTTTTCCTCTCAAGTTTCAAATAGAAATTCTGGTAAGTTAATGTAATTAGGCATATAAAGTAGAGGCAATCTTTGGTTGAGGGAAAGGAGATGTCTCTGATTTTTGTTAAGAATTTCAAACAAATTTAGGAAATGAAATGAATTTTGAAGAGAGGAATAATGAATATATAAGACAATACAAAAAAATTGACTTTTTGCGACGGTAAAATACCGTCGCTAATACTCCTAATGCCATCACTAATACTTTTTGCAACGGCAAAATGAATTTTTGCGACGGCAAGAGAGGGGTCGCAAATGCAGGGGTTGCAAAAGAGTTTTTGCGATGGCATTTTTGCCTTTTTGAGACGACACCGTGCAGTCGCTAATAACGTTTGAAATTTCTTCACTTTTTTGCGATGGCCCTATTTTACCCTCGCTAAAAATGTTATTTGAGACGGCAAAAAATACCGTTGCTAATAGTCTTTTTTTTTTTTTTTTTGAAAAAACACTGTTTTTTTTTTTTGCGACGGTGTGGTGCCGTCGTAAAAAGTATAAAAAATATGAAATTTTCTATTTTTTGCGATAGTGTAATGCCGTCGCAAAAAATATTAAAAAATAATAAAATTTCTATTTTAAATAATAAAATTTCTATTTTTATGCATAAAGATAATGTCGTCGCAAAAAGTAAAACCTGTAACAAAATTAATAAAAATATTAAAATTTTCTTTTTTTTCCAACGGTGGTGCCATCTCTCACTCTGTAAGAGCTGATTATTTACATTCCATTCACAAAAACATCATAATGTAAAAATAAAAATAAAAATTGATAAAACCATCAAATTCAATATTTTACAAAAAACAATTAAACTGTACATGTTCATAAAAGCATATTTAAATTATAAAATTCACCCCAATCCTAAAAAAAATAAAATAATAAAATAAAATCTAAAATTCACCAATCAGCACATTGGATATTTAAATGCTCTGACAAAAAATAAAAAAATAAAAAATTTCCAACAAGATTTCAATTTTGAGCCTATTTCAAAAATCAAGCTGCAAATTCCTTACTTTTAGAATCAGATCTTCCCCTCGGCAAAATTTATCCTTTTGACCTACAAATAAATAGATAACAGTTGCAAATTATAATCTTTTGGAGAAACCAACTATTTCAACACCAGTAATGAAGACAATGAAGACTGTGGAAAGAACACTTACGTTGTCATCAGGAACAACTGCACATCTCTCAATTGGAGAAACCAAAGCTTTCCCTGCTCACAAGAAATAATAATAATAATAATAATAATAATAATAATAATGGAATTCAATGTAGTCCAAAATAGTGTAATAAACTCTTATTGTAATATACCTGGGGAATTTTTTCATGTCTGATGGGAGTGGGAAGGGTTGGACTTAAAGGGTTCCTACCTGTCTTGGATTGTAGAATACATAAATTTATTTTGTAGGAACTCACATGCAGAGGGTCCATCAATAGGGAGATCATACATGTTCATGGAATAGGGTGATTAACCTCTCATCAGTAAGTATGCAAATTAAAGTTATGTTTGGATAGCAGGAATTACATAGAATCTCATCATTACTAAAATATTCATTTCTATATAAAAAGATAACAATATCACTTTATAAGATGAGATTCAAGCCTATTTATTTAATTAATCGATAGTTTAGTTGACGTGGTGTTGAAAAACTGTCACACTATTGACAAAAATTAATTGAATATTTCATCTGAGTCAAAACAATACAAACATTTTAAAAAATATCATATACAGGATACTCACAATGACACGGGGAGGGCTTGTCAATCCACTAGAGGCCCTTTTTTCTTTCAAAAGAGCAGTTTCGCTTCCCTCATCTACAAAAAAAAAAAAATGCAATCCTGCCTTTAGGCAATGACAATATTATCTTTTATTTGATGAAAAGCTACAAATACAAGACCCTTAAGAGTAAAAAATAATATTGTATTGCTGGTTTGAACACATAAAAGCTATGTCCTTGTACATCTGATATGGTAATGACCCATTGGACTGAACTCACCTGTGAGCCTTCCATATCAATCATATTTCCATTGGCCATAATAGTATCAACAACTTGTTCGTTGTCAAATACAACAAATCCAAAGCCCCGAGCGGTTTGCAGATTGAACTTTTTTTTCAAAAATTTATTTTTAAACCTTTTTTTTCCCCAATTTTGTCAATCTTTATTTTGCACCTTTTTTCTCATATTTTCTAAAATGCTCCAACATTAATAATTAATGAATTAAACTTAATGAATTAATTCAGATTTTAGAATCAATTAACATACAGTCACAGAATAGGCAATTTTAAGATTCAGAATCAATTAACAAAATCAATTAACAAAATCAACAGGTTGTCAATTTTCTGATTGTTAATTGATTTTCAGAATCTGAATTTTCAGAATCAATTAACAATCCATGTGCATTATTTAGCTTAATTTTCTCAACTAGGTTTTAAACCTTATCTGGTTCTTCATAGGCAATTTCTACAAGTATGATGTTCACACACTTCACATGGAGTTGAAAATCATATCAACCGGGATCAACCAAAGATACATTTATATTATCATGTCATTCATGTTTTAAATACAAATGTATGCTTTAAAATACCCAAAGCAAAACACCCAAACATCTAGACAAATAAAATACAAATGTATGTTTCAACACTTCTAGCTACTGAGAGCTGCTACACAATATGTTAAAAATTATCACCCTAACTGAAATCCTTCTTTTCATTCTAAACCTTTTTTTTCATAATACCCATTATTCTAAACCAGGGTTCACGCTTAATACTAGTATACTAGCACATTTGATATTTCTCAATTATACTAGCACAGTTTAATCCTAGTATACTATGCCTCTCAACTAGTCAATTAGATCATTATAAAGAAAAAGAAAAAGAAAACTACTTCATCAGGTAAGTAGAATCCATGTTGTCTACAAAAAAAAAAAAATGTAAAAATTCTTCATACAACATTCAAACCCATCACAAAGATAGCATGCTTATCAATTAACAATCAGAATCAATTTTCAGATCAAACAAAACAAATTCGTATTTCAGATTCAGATTTCGATTTAAGAATTAATAAAATTAACATATAGATTTCAGATTTCACAACTTAGATCAACATTACACAGTGTGAGACACAACTAAGATCAGATTTTAGATTACATAGTGTGATCAACTAAGATCAACATTTCAGATTCAAATTAACATACAGACATTACAGACATCACAGAATGAGGAAGACATTACACACACAGATTCGATCGGTGCAGTGCAGAGATGAGAGATCAGGGAGAGAGAGAGAGAGGGGCTTACCTATGAGACAGTGCGAGTCTATCGGGGCGAGAGAGGGAGAGACAGAGATGAGACTGATCTGATGAGATGAGAGAGTGGGGGAGACAGATTAGATCAGAGATATATCTGATATATATATATAACAACCATCGGTCCGAGAGAGAGACAGAGACAGAGATTGAGAGAGAGAGTTTACCTGTGAGTAGATCGGCGGTGCGATGATCGGTACAAATCGATGAGATGAACAACGAGAGAGTGAGAGAGTGATCGGTGCAAAGATGAACGAGATCGGTGCAGAGATGAACGAGAGAGGCGACTGAGAGAGTGATGTGAGGGAGACGATTAGATTTAGGGTTTTTTTTTGTTCTAAGAGATTGGGGATTTTGGGGGGCGCAGGAATGGAAAAAATGAGGGGAACCGAGCAGGCGGGATGAGAAAAAAAAAATCATCATAAATGAATATGTAAATAATAAAAATAAATAAATAATAATTTTCATTTTCTTTTCGTTATTAAGGTTGAAAATTTATTTGTTTCATATATATTTTAATGAAAAATATTTTCCACTAAAATAAAAGTTAATTTTCTGTAGTCAATGAAAAATATTTTTCTGCGGCCTATTTTTTTTTATTACTAAAAATCATGAACTAATTTTTTGTGGTAGAGGAAAAGGAGCGGCAGTAGTAGTGAAGGTGGTGAATAAGAGATGATGGTGGTGGTGGTGGTAATGGTGATGGCGAAAGAGATTAGTGGTGAAGTTGTAGTAGTGGTAGTGTAAATGGAGTGGCAGGGGTGAAAGAGAGGTAATGGTAGTAGTAGTGGTAGTGGTGGTAGTGGAGTGGTGGCGATAGTAGTAGTAATGGTAGTCGTAGAGGTGAAGTGGTGACAGTACAAGTAATGGTGGTGGTGGAATGGTGTTTGCAGTAGTGGTGAAGGTGGTAGAGGAGATGGGTGGTGAGAGAGAGAAACGAGTGAGAGACAGATAGAGGAGAGAGAGAGAGAAAGACAGAGTGATGAGCGAGAGAGAGAGAGAGAGAGAGAGAGAGACAAAGTGGTCGCTAAAAGTGCATTTTCTTGTAGTGGATCGATAATTTTCTGCCCTATTTTTTTTTTTTGTTATTAGAAATCATGAACTAATTTTTGTGGTAGAAGAGAGGAGCGCAAGAGGGTGAAGGTCGTGGATAAGAGATGATGGTGGTGGTGGTGGTGATGGGGAAGGAGATTAGTAGTGAAGTTGTGGTAGTGGTAGAATAGATGGAGTGGCAGGGGTGAAGGAGAGGTAATGGTAGTAGTAATGGCAGTAGTGTTAGTGGTGGTCGTAGAGTGGTGGCAATGGTAGTAGTAATGGTAGTTGTAGAGATGAAGTGGCAACAGTGATAGTAATGGTGGTAGTGGAATGGCGTTTACAGTAGTGGTGAAGGTGGTAAAAGAGATGGGTGGTGAGAGAGAGAAAGAGAGATGAGTGAGAGACAGATAGAGGAGAGAAAGAAAGAGACAGAGACAGAGTGATGAGCGAGAGAGAGAAAAAGTGGTCGCTAAAAGTGCATTTTCTTGTAGTGGAAAGCTTAGTAAATAAAGAAGAGATGAGGGAGAGAATGAGCAATGTGAACACAATGGGGGAGAGAGACAAACAGACAAACATACAAACAGACACATAGAGAGAAAGAGAGAGATAGAGAGAGAAGAGTGAGAGACAAACAAACAGACACAAAGAGAGAAAGAAAGAGAGAAGAGTGATAAGTGAGAGAGAGATAAACAGAGAAAGAGAGAGACGGAGACAGAGAGAGAGAGAGAAAGAGAGACAAAGAGACAAATAGATAGAGAGAGACATATAGAAAAATAGAGAGAAACAAGAGATGAGAGAGACATTTAGAAAGAGAGCGAAAAGAGATGAACGATAGAGAGAATAGAAAATTAGAGAGATAGAGAGAAGAGAGATAAGCGAGAGAGACAGAGAGAAAAGAGATGAGAGAGATAAAGAGAAGAGAGATGAGCGAGAGAGACATAGAGAGAAGACAAATGAGAGAGATAGAGAGAAGAAAGATGAACGAAAGACACACAGACAGACAGACAAACAGATAGATAGACAAACAGACAGAAAAAGAAGAGTGAAAGAGAGAAAGAGAAAAGTGGTGGTAGTTGAATGGCATTTGCAGTAGTGGTAAATGTGGTAGAGAAGATGGGTGGTGAGAGAGAGATAAGTGAGAGACGAATAGAGAAAAGAGATAGAGAGACAGAGTGATGAGCGAGAAAGAGACAAAGTGGTCGCTAAAAGTGCATTTTCTTATAGTGGATTGATAAATCGATAGGGAGCTCAATAAATAAAGAAGACAGATAATTCAAAACTCTGTTCAAAACTTAATTCAAATCAATTTTTTAAATATTTTAAATATTTAAATATTTTAAAAATATTTTAATTTTGTGAGAGACAGATAAAGAAGAGAGATAGAGAGAGAGAGAGAGACAGAGATAGAGTGATGAGCGAGAGAGAGAGATAGACAAAGTGGTTGCTAAAAGTGTATTTTCTTATAGTGGATCGATAAATTGAGAAGAAGCTCGATAAATAGAGAAGATGAAAGTAAGAGAGTGAGCAAGGCGAACATAGTGAGAGAGAAATAGACAAATAGACAAGTAGACACAGAGAGAGAGAAGACTGATAAGTGAGAGAGAGACAGGGAGAGAGAGAGAGATAGACAGAAAAAGAGATAGAGAGAGAAAGAGAGAGAGAGAGAGAGATGGAAAAATAGAAAAAGAGAGAGAAACAAGAGATGAGCGAGAGATAGACAAAAAAAGAGAGAAATAGAGCGAAAATAGATGAGCGAGAGAGAGACACAGAAAAAGAGAGAGACAGAAAGAGAAGAGAAATAAGCGAGAGAGATAGAAAGATAAGAGAGAGAGAGAGATAGAGAAAAAAAAAAAGAAATTTAGGAGATAGAGATAAGAGAGATGAGCGAGAGAGACAGAAAGAGAAAACAGATGAGAGATAGAGAGAAAAGAGATAGGCGAGAGACACAGAGAGAAAATGAAAGAGAGAGAGAAACAGGCAGACATAGAAAGAGAGAGAGATAGAGCTAGAGAGAAATGAATGAAAAGAGATAAAGAGAAGAGAGAGAGATAGAGACAGAGAGACAAGAAGATGAAAAATGAATGAAAAGAGAAATGCTATATCAAAAGAGTAAGACGACATTGTTTTTTTAAATTTTTTTTGTGACAGAAAAATACCGTTGAATTTATTCAAACCATTTTGTGACTGTATATATATGAAGCTATCTCAAAACCACAATCACTATGCTAGGTTAGAGTTTTCCAAAAACTCTTTTGAGAAAATTATACTTTCTTATTTTCCGTGTTATATTGTTTTTACTGATTTTTTTTAATATTTTAAGTATTTTTTAAAATTTTTAGACACACCTAACATAAATACATTCTAAAAATTAAAAAAAAATCTTTTAAAATTCACTAAATACCAAAAATACAAAAAAATACAATCATTCAATACATTTTTTTCAGATTTTTATGTATTTATTAATTTT
Source organism: Camellia lanceoleosa (assembly GCA_025200525.1). Lineage (NCBI taxonomy): Eukaryota > Viridiplantae > Streptophyta > Magnoliopsida > Ericales > Theaceae > Camellia > Camellia lanceoleosa. Next base: position 133,219,799 of record CM045767.1, on the reverse strand, counting down.
AAAATATATTTTTCATAAATTTTTATTTTTAGATACATCTAAGTAAGGTACATCTAAAAAAAAAATATTTAAAATTTTAAAAATATTCACTAAAAAAATATTTAAAGCCACTTTTTGTGACGGCACCATTTGCCATCTCAAAGAGTATTTATGACGGCATCTGCCGTTTAAAAAGGTAGCATTTGCAATGGCACTATTTGCCGTCTCAAAAAATGAGAGTAACCGTCGCAAATACTCTCATTTTTTGAGACGGCAAATAGTGTCGTCACAAATGCTCTGCTTTTTTTAGACGGCAAATGGTGTCGTCGCAAATACTCTACTTTTTTGAGATGGCATTTTCTGCCGTGGCAAAAAGTGACTTTTTAAGACGGCAAGTGTGCCGTCGCAAATAGTTCCGTCTTATATACCCAGTTTTCTTGTAGTGAGAGTTGAATGTTCTGTTCCTTTTTCCATGTTAGTCATTTATCCTTGTTATTCTCTCTCTCTCTCTCTCTCTCTCTAAATATGTATACATATATTTAGTTGTATTTCTTAATCATATCATTTGTTTTCACATAATTATTTGTGTGAAATGTCTTTCATTTTTTCTTCCCCCAGAATGCAACTTATATGCAATTTATATCAACTCAAGAAAGAGGACGAAGTAGAAGTCTGAAATTAATGCCTCCAAATGTTTCAAGTGTCACCACTATTAAGAATGGGTGTTATGTATCAACTTTATTTGTATTTTTTTTGGTTATTTCTTTCTTCATTTTTTTTAGTTCATTGTATTTTAAATTTTTAAATGAGACTTGAATGTATGAATGTGGCAGTGATTTGTTTCTTTTAAAATTTTGATTTTGATGTAATTGGTTGAATATATTGTTGAAAATTTAATTTGGTATAAATAGAATACTCTGGTTTAGAATGAATGTTAAAATTCCATAATATAAAACTAATTTGGAAAAAGAAACGCCCAATTGAAGGGAAGAAATAACATTTAGTGGCTTTTTGTAAAAAAAATGCCACTTTAGGTGTCCACATGACCTCATGCCACCAGGAAAATTCGCGGTCGGCAGCTACAAGTCTGCGTTTTCGAAAAGTTGCCAAAAACCTAAGATGGCTTTTTTTAAACGTAATAAACATATAGCAATGGCTGAATCATTGGCGGTTACAATAAAATGTCACTAAAAGTTTTAGTGGCATTTTTTTTTTTTTATGAATTTAGCAACATTTTCCAGGCACCACTAAAAGCCATGTTTCCTGCAGTGGCAAAATGCAAAGGTGCTCTTTTTGAACGGACTATGATTTGACACTACTTACATTTAGTTTTTTTTCAAATTGTATTGACACAAAGTTTGGTTATCCTCAAAATTTGGCAGGCCATTAATGAACTACAATTTTGAGTTTTTTTGTTGTTAAAATTTAAGTTTTACAATTCTTTTAACGGTTGTATTGGATGCTCCCAGCACAGTGAATATTCATTTGTGATAGTATCACCACCAAGGCTTCCAAAAACGGTTGTGGTCGCCGTAACGATTGTGGTGATGCAGTTGTGGCTGCGGTTGCTGGTGTGAGGTGTAAAGGCTATAGTGTAACGATTGCAGTAACTAGAACTGTAAATTTTTAATTTTTCGCACAATTTGAAAAAATTTTACTAATATACATATTTTTTTCTTCAAAATTATATTTATTAGTGTTTCAAATAGATTTTAATCAATTTTTATTAGTTTTTAAGTATGATCCAATATATTTCATATTTTTTAATCAATACAAAAGGAGTTTTTTACATTTTATTTCAATAGTTAATGACTTTAAGAATAATTAATTTTCAATGTCTATAAAATTATTTTTGACCAATACTTGAGTTAACTAAATAAAAAATATTTACAATTATTAAATGAAATGCTTATAAAAAAAATTGTGTCATATACAAAAATTATTTTTGAGCTACTAATTTCTTTTTAGAAGATATTTTTTTAGACAACACGTTACAGCTAACTAAATAAAATTATTTACAATTAAGTATTAAATGAAATGATTATAAAAATAAAAATTGCGCCATAAGTAAAAATTATTTTTGAGCTGCTAATTTTTTTTTTAAAGACATTCTTTAGACAACACATTATAGTAACAAAATAAAAAAAATATTTATAATTAATATTAAATGAAATTATTATAAAAATAAATACAATTATTGTTTATATATATTATTTTATATGCTAATGTAATAAAATTAAAATTAAAAAATAAATTATAAGTTATAAAGAAAAAAAAAATTTCATATAAGATTTTTTCTTGCTCACTTGAGTATTCATTCAATTTTTTTTATTTTTTTATTTTTATTTTTATTTTTCCTTTATGAAGGAGCTATTTAGAATATTCTAACCATGTGTGACGGTCGGGCCGCAACAGTACCGCTACGACGGTTATGTAATGCAGTGATCCTAGTTTTTCCATTTCGCTGAGTATGTCGGGGGTTGAGCTACCCGATCACCATGGGTCCAAGGCAAATACTTGGTCCTACGGCAGCTCATCAAGGGTTGGGGGCACCGCCCCCAAAACAAAAATGTAAAACACATTCAAAGTTACTTGTCCGCTCGGTCGGTCTAGAGTGTCGGGAGTTGAATCGAGAGAATTCGGCCGAGGACTGTGGTCACGCAGAGGTCGGAGAGGGCCACACATGCTGGAGGTGAGGCCGCACGCAGAATTGTGGGAAGGAGGAAGCATTCTCGCTAAAAAAAGCAAAAGGGGGAGAAAGGCCGACGCGTAGAGTGTGGCTACACGGCCGAGCACGCACCACACATGCAGAAGAGCCTCAGACGCATGTAAGGTAGGTGATATCCGAAATTTTCTTTCTCCTCTCTTTGTGTTGGTTGAGTGTCACTTTTGTATATCTCTCTAAAAACATTTCTTCTTCCTTCTCTCTACATTTCCTACCAAAAAAATCGCACATCTTTGATTTCTCCAAATCCATTGGGATTTAGATCCAAGTTCTTCATCAAAGTTGGTTATCTAGGCGAGAGTTACATTGTGTGCGGTGGAGATCGAGTTTCATTGTCGTTGGTTTTGGGATTTTCAACTCATTTCTTCGTCAAACTTAAGGTAGGGATTTCCTTTGAGTCATATATATATATATATATATTTGCAAGATCTAGATGATTTTTGAAATTATCTTTTGATTAGTTTTGGAAATTTGAATGTTAATTCAAGAAGAAGAGTAATTTTGAAAATGGGTTTACTTTATTTTCCTTTTAAAATGGGAATTGAGGGCTTTGAATTATGTTGATTGGAGAAAGATAATTTTGGTGAAATCCTTCTAAATATTTTGGAGACGAATGGTTTTGGTGAAAAAACCTAGAAATAGGGTTTTTGAAAGATGTTGAAAATCCTTGGAAGATTGTTTATATATATATATATATATGATGAAGTTTGTGAAATATGAGAATCGTTGTTCATTTTGGAAATTGTTATTCAAAATATTGATTAGTCTTGAAATGGCTAATTTGTAGAAAATGCTCAAAATGTGGGAAATGTGTTATCCTTTGGATGAATTGGAATAAATGTGTATCTATTCCTCTTGAGAAATGACATGGAAAGGAGAAATGGGAATTTTGATCACAATTGTAGTATTGTGTGAGAGAATTGAAAATGGAAGAATTGTTGCATTGTACTGATTATTGTTGCATTAGCATATCAATTCATTCAATTACATTAAACTTTCAATGTTGATTTGAAAACCTTGCATTAAAGAAAAGAAGAATGTTGGGAAACGGGTTTTTCATAAAATGGTTTTGGGGTAAATACAGTGGTAAGTCTTGATAGGTGTTGTAGATAAAATTGATTAAGTTGGCCTGAGTGTCCTTGGTGAAAGACTAGAAAGTCGCGCGGATAGGTGTCGAACCTTCCGGTTAATACCGGTAAAAATGACAATTGGTAGTACTCAGATAGTCTACTTGCGCATAATCACCTAGGGATTACCAGAGTTGTATTTATTGCCCCATGAATTAAATTGATAAATTTTGAACAGTTGAAGTTACATAACATCATTGAGCATGATGGTTTTCAAAAGATGAAGATGTGTTTTGTTTTCAAAAAGGCATGGCATGGCATGTGCATTTATCTCTTGAGACTTGTATAAAATGTATATACTTTGTTAAGGATTTCATATTGGTCTTTATGCTTACCCTACCGGATTTTTGTGCAGGAAAAGATGTGATGAATCCGCCTAATTGAGGGCGTGGAAATGTGTGTGTTGAGAGCACTAAAGTTCTCATTTGTTGTGATCCTATTTGTAGCCAAGGGCTATGTATGTGTGGGTTTGAATAACCATTTTATGTAACCGGCCCTATGCCTTGAAAGATTGTAAACCCTTGGGGGTGCTTATTTGGTTATTTACTTGTTGAATCAATATAATATCGCATGAGAAACTATTATTATTATGTAATGCAAGTATGGGAAGTTATATTTCGTTTTCCTTCAACAGAGCCATGATTGTGGCATCAAATTTGGGACGTTACAACTTAGTATCAGAGCTACCGGGTTTGAATACTTGGAGCTTGTGGGAAGTGGTTATTTAACCACAATGGGTTCATGTTGCATGGTAGGTTGCATGATAGGAAGATGTTATGCATTTTGTGACTATGTGATAACATGCTTATGTGACTATATGAGTATGGGATTAGACTTTTGGGATGTTGTTTGCGCCTGTTAAATTCCTTGAGGTCTCATTAGACGGGTACTTGATCAATACTGCTCTACTAAGGATTCTTGGTTTTTCGTGGGACGAATTTCATCATGACAGAATAATCTGTATGTGTTTACATGATTAAGTGCTTATGTGGAGTGAAATTACATTGTCTATATGGTAGAGAAAAGTATAGCATTGTTGTGATCAAACGTGTGAGGCAAGTTACGAGCACATATGGGTTAGTGTGCTAAATTATTTTTATTGTCTTTTATAGGATATCAGGAAGAGGTCAAACCCATGGTGGTAGAGGCGGGAGACGTGGTAAGGCCCACCGAGGTGTACATGAAGTACCGATCCATGAGATTCCAAAGGTAAGAAGAAAAGTCAGGCCAAGCTAATGTGGCTGAACAAGTAGAACAAGCGGGCCAAACGACAATGGGAGCTCTAGCCCGGGAAATGGCGAGAGCTTTGAGGGAGTCTATGAATTTGTTGAGAGTGGAGAATCAAGCCTGAGAGAACACTGTTGAGTCAAGGGTGAGTTTTCTTACTAGGGAGTTTTTGCGGGCTAAACCGAATGAGTTCTATGGTGGCCCTAAGCCCAAGAAAGCGGATGAGTGGCTCGAGCAAATGGTGAAGACATTTGAGATACTTCATATTGTTGATAGCGAGCTAAGGGTGACTCTAGCGAGTTACTATCTTAAAGGGGATGCGGGTCAGTAGTGGCAGTATGCCAAGAGTAGAGTGGAGCCAACATGGGATGCCTTCGTAGTTGCTTTCCAAGATAAGTATTTACCTCCTGCTGCTAGGGAGAGATTGAGGCAAGAGTTAAAGGACCTCAAACAACTCGACATGATCGTGGCCAAGTTTGAAGCAGTCTTTTCTAGTTTATCTAGGTTTGCACCAGAGTTGGTAGCAACGGAAGAGCGCCGTTGCATTGAATTCGAGGCCTAGGGGCCAAGAGTCTCAAGGGGACTATAGGCAGAACAAGAAGAGTAGGAACACCTGTCCATCCCAGTCCCAACCACAGCAGTCCAGATCCACATTTCCTTTGCCTAGTGCGAGTCTAGGAAAAAGTGCATCGAGTAGCTTCTTGTGTTTCAAGTGTGGCCAACCAGGCCACAAAGCCTTCCCACATCCATAGAATGGAGGAGGGCAGTTAATGTTACCACCACCTAACCGATCTCAAAGTCAGTCTCAGTCTCAAAATAAAGGTCAAGGGTTTAATTATTATTAGTGTGGTCAGCCGGGGCATATGAAGAGAACTTGCCCACAGTTGGGAGGCGCATCTGGCACATCAGTGGCGAGGCAGACTCAAAGGCAACAAAGAGTTCAATCACCCAAGCTTCATGAGTTAATCGTGGAGCCACTGCTCGGCCAAGACAACAGCCTATTGTAACAAGCCATAGGGGGGACCTCACGCAAATGACTCGATTTTGTGTCACGGTTCTTAATCTTGAACCAAAGAGTCCAAATCTGGCAAATCGTTTTGAGAAAACAGATTTTTGAAAGAAGTGCCAAACATGGACTGCTTTGCCAAATACAGAGTCGCCACCTAAATATTTTATTTTTGGGAAATTTAGGAAACCCTGACTTGTTTGCCTAAGGCCACGTCTCCGTCATCACCAAAGTTGCCTCGCTCGAACTTGGGTACGATTAGGGAAGGTCACTGTGAGCATTCGCCGCCGATCAAAGATCGGCCTCTACTAACCATGATATCTATTTTTGAAAACATTGTGTGTTCTTATTCCTGCTATTAGCCTAGGTTACTATGTGATGCGACAAGATACAAGTATAGACTGAGTCGTCTGAGTTGGAACAAAACACTTCATGTTTGTTTGTGGAAATGGTTTGCTACTCGCAAGTAGGCTTAAAATGCAGATTTTGCCACCCTCGGGTGGACTTAGAAAACATGATTTTGCCACCTTCTAGTGGGCTTAAAACAAACATTTGATGAATTGTTCAAATCCAAATAACCCAACCTCCACCCATAGGCATCCAAGCAGGTATATCACATAAGTAGTTAGCCTCATGGTAAGCATGCTATTCATGGCAGTCACTCACACGCATGCAAGGATGCTAAAGCATAAAAACTCACCGAGTACTCCAAGCCAAAACAGAAACTACATTAGAAATCATGCATGATCCTAAGTATACAGAAATGCCTAATGCAACACATGCAAAAATGCAAGCTATAGCAGGCTCGGCTATTCTAAACATGGCATATGGGATGCAACAGCTATCAAGTATTCAATTTAGAATTGAAATACAAATGTAGTTAGTATGATGCGCCGAGCCCGGTGCGTACAAGACAGATGAATGAATGCAAACATGCTATCATACTGTATGCTAATTGAAACATGCCCTAATCTAACCATCATAAGGTGTAAATAAAAGGGAAGAAAGACGGGGTTGGAAGACATACATCATACTCACCCACACTTATTACAATTATGCCCTCAACAGAGGTTCAAATAAATATACAAATTCCAAATAAAAGAATATTACAATTCAAATAATACAACCAAAATGTGTACAAATTCCTAATTAATTTACAAATTAACTAAGAAAATAATGAATCGCATGCAAGCCGTGGACGCTTTGATTATGATGAATGATGTATGTTTAGGCCGCTTTGCACGGAAATCCACCGATGCCCCAATTAGCCTCTGCTTTTGCAATTGTTCTGGAAAATGCGCCAAGCCCTAAGATCGCCGATTCTTGATTTTGCCGCAACAGAGAGCAGAAAGGTGCATATCAATGTATTTTCACAAATGTATGCATGCCTCGATCCTCGGTTACCAATCACGATCTCGATGCATGATGGCCAAGGAGTCGACGGTACAATTCAATATGGAATGAATGCACATGAAAACACAACAAAACCTAACTCCATCATGGATGATCCGGAGTGTCGGTGACTAGGAGTTGAGACACGCCGCCACTGAGTACGGAATGTACTGCTTCCGTGCTCGGGCTAACTCCTATCCCGAACACAATGCAATATGCATGACATGCGTGAATGCAACTAAGATACAACCTAACATGCATAATGTTATGAAATGGCATACACGGTGCACGATGCAACATGGCATACACAATGCTCTAATATACAACCTAGCATACACAATGCTATGGAATGAAATGGCATACGCAATGCATAATGGACTTACACTAACATGAGTGGACCTCAGCCACACTTACACAAGAGGCCATTAGATGAAAATGAGACACTCGAGATGCGTGCACACGTGCACGCAAACCGAGGACCGAACCTACGGCACGGAATGCCACTCTAACAAGACATGGCAAAACATGAAAAATAGCATACTAGCATGCAAATTTTAGAGGCAAAATGAGATGCAAAACAGCCCCGAAACATGGTGAAATGGTACCCAATGCATGAAACGAGTCCCGAAACATGAAATTTGGCGCATGAAATGGCCTATAGCTATGCAATGCATGCATAATTTGGACATGAAGTGTAAAGACAGAAGCAAGGAAGCCCAAAAACGAGCATATTTACAGTTTAAATCAAGGCCAAACAGCGAACGCAAATGGGGCAAAACTAGCATGTAAAAACAGCCGTAAAAGCAAGATAATAAAGCAAGTGCAAGCTGCTGTCCCTAAACAGAGAAGGGGCCTTCTACAATATTTAAGAGGGGAAAAAAATATGATGTTTTAAAGTTTATAACAAACCCCAAAAACAGATACAAGTATGCTCAAAATGCTATGCAAAATAAGGGCCAAAATGGAGATAAAGAAGTAACTGATACATGCTGATCCCAAACAGGTAAGGGCCCTTCAACAATGTTGAAGAGGGGCCCACAATATGACTTTTTATAGTTAATGTCTGAGCCCAAAACAGTGTACAACTATGCCCAAAATGCAATGCAAGATATGGCCTAAAAGAGAGGCTACAACACAAAGTATACAAATGATGCTCCAAAAAGTAATAGACCCTTAATGAAACATAGAGATGGGGTCAAAAAAAAGTCCATTTCCAGTTTGGACCAAGGTCCAAAAACAGAAGCTCAATAGGCTAATAAATTATGCAAAAATGGGGCTAAAACATGGATATCAAAGCAAGTAGCACATGGAGGACTCAAACAGTGATGAGCCCTTCTACAATGTTGAATAAAGGATCAAAATAATCCTATTTACAGTTTACAACATGCTCCAAAACAGATTAAACATAAGCCTAAAATGCTACACAAGAAATAGGCATACAAGAGGGATAATGAAGCAAGTGCAAAATGGAGGCCTCAAACAAAGGAGAGGCCCTTCATGAAACATGGAATAGAGCTCAAAAAATGCCACTTTCAGTTATGGCTGGAGCTCAAAAGTATAAGCAAGAAGGATAAGAAATAATGCAAAATGAGCTCAAAGGAGGGAGAAAACAACTCACCCTTGTAGACCAACTCTTTGACAACCTTGACCAAAAAATGCTGCCCCTAAGCTCGAGAAGACCTTCCAAGCTGGAATGGAGTGGTGGTGTGATGCTAGGTGATGGTGTAGAAATGACGAGGATTTAGGAGGTTTGGAGGGTTGAAATGAGGGAGATAGAGGTGGTGTGCATATAAGGCTCTTAGCCAATTTTTTCCAACCACAAAACCAGACCTGGGGTGCTGGTTATATAGGTCAAAGAGCGGGAGAAAGGGGGGGAAAAAAAAGGGGGAAATCACTCCAAGTTTCAAAATTGCCCCTGGATACGTAATCCGAGGGGAATAAAGTGCATTGCGTGATGTGCTGTGTAAGGATGCCGCCACCGGTTATTGAGGTTGCAAGTGGTCGTCGGCTCTCCCCATGGCCGGCCGGCCAAGGGTCAAAAGGGCCAAGTATGATTAGTGGCCGGCCACCACAGATTGGTGGCCTCCCATGTGTCCTCAACACAACCCTGTGATTGAAAATTGGCAACTGTGAACTAGGAGAGAGAACAACCCACTTTTAAAAGGGGTTCAAAAGGGTCAAATGGAATTACTGGCCGGCCACCAGATATTGGTGGCCTCCCAGATGTGTACATCACAAATATGGGGGTTAGAGTTGAGGAAAGTGGCCCTAGGGTGGTCAACATTGGCTTTGAAGTGAGAAAAACGGGCGTCGGAGGGCGATGATGGAATATAACTGGTTGCTGGAACAATTACTGGCCTCCCACCCTTCTACGACCTTCCTGGTGATGAAACAAAGGTCCCTGCCAAAAATGAACGAAAACCAATGCAAAATAAAGGTTCGGGGGCCGAAATGCGCAGTCCGAGGCCCCGAAAACCGACTGTTAGGCACCGGGAGTGGTGTTCGACCATGAAGTTGGTCTCTCGGACCACAGTGTCCCTTAAAAGGGAGGAAATAAGATGCATGCCTAAAATCGGAGCAAACGGAGGTGGTTAGGTGGTCCCGAACCGAGGCACTTACCGACGGTTCAAAACCGAACCGGCTCGAATGGGCAAAATGGCCTACGGCCACGAAATGTAGCCCACGGCCACTGAGAGATGGTCTACGAGACCTCTCCCTCCCTTTGGAAAAAGAAACAGAGAAAACCGAGTCTGGTTCGCAAACCGAGGCAAGGCACAGAAAAAGTTTAGAAATCTGGAGGCAAGGCTCACGGCCGAGACTCTGAGACTTCTGAACGAGCACAATATGCAACATCACCGAGCGCTCAATCGGCGACGTCTGAGTCTTAAGGTCGGTCAAAAATGGGGTGTCTACACCTATGCTCCAAGAGGGGAGCAAGTTAATCAAAGGCCATGTGGCTCAGATGCTATTACCGTATAGAGCAATTGCCGTAATCCCCGGCCAGAGAGGTATTTTTGTTGTGTGTAATTCTTTGGCTAATGTATTGATAGACACGAGTGCGTCTCAGTTATTTATATCTACTGCATTTGCTTTTGCATTGGGGTTAGAGGTAGCACGGTTGTGCCTCCACTTAGAGTAGAGTCACCTGTTGAGGGTACAGTTGATTTAGACCAGGGTTGTCGTGATTGTGAACTAGAAGTTGCCGGGTGTCGACTTCCGTTTGCTTTTGTGTTGCTAGATATGTTGAGTTTTGATGTCATTTTAGGCATGGACTGGTTGTGTTCTTATCAAGCTGTGATTGATTGTTACCGTTAGAGAGTTATAGTGTGCACTTCGGGTGGTGATCGTTTCTATTTTCTGGGGAACCGAGTTGATAGAGCCTTGTCGCCAGTTGTTGACCCTCGTAGTAGGAGCAAGCTTAGTGGCCTTCTTCCAACTCTCTTGGAAAGTGAGAGTGACGGGGCTCGTGTTAAGTTACCAAGGGTAGTTTGTGAATACTCGAATGTCTTTCTAGAAGATCTTACTAGTTTACCACCTCACTGGGAGATCGAGTTCTCCATTGAATTAGTGTCTGGCACGACACCGATTTCCATGTCACCGTATAGATTTGCACCCGCCGAATTGCATGAGTTGAAGATTCAACTCCAAGAACTTTTAGACAAGGCTTCATTCACCCTAGTACATCGCCTTGGGGAGTGCTGGCTCTCTTTGCGAAGAAGAATGATGGGTCATTGCAGTTGTGTATTGATTACCTCAAGTTGAATAGAGTTATAGTTAAGAACAAGTATCCTCCACCTAAAATAGATTATTTGTTTGACCAACTTAGAGGGTCTCGTTGCTTCTAAAAAATAGATTTGAGGTAGGGGTACCATCAGTTAAGAGTCCGGGAGGAGGACATCCAAAAAACAGCCTTTGTACGCGTTATGGCCACTATGAATTCCTTGTAATGCCTTTTGGGTTGACTAATGCACCGGCTTCCTTCATGGATTTGATTAACTGAATTTTCTAAGAATACTTGGACCTTTTTGTGGTCGTCCTTGTGGATGACATCTTAATTTATTCAACCTCCGAGGAGGAACATGAGGCTTACTTACGGAGTAGTGCTTGAATTGCTTAAGAAGCATCGTTTGTATGACGAATTTGATAAGTGCGAGTTTTGGCTCATAGAGGTGAAGTTTTTGGGGCATGTAGTGTCTAGAGAGGGAGTGACTGTGGACTCCTCAAAGATAGATGCCGTATAGGATTGGGAACAACCAAAGAATGTTTTTGAAATCCGGAGTTTCTTGGGATTAGCGGGCTATTATCAACGTTTTGTAAGGAACTTCTCTAGACTAGCTACACCTTTGACTAGGTTGACTAGAAAGGGTATTAAATTTGTGTGGAGTGAGGCTTGTGAAAAGTCATTCCAAGAGCTTAAGATTAGATTGACTACCACACCGGTTTTGATAATTCCGGAAAGGGATTTGAATTACACTGTCTATTGTGATGCGTCCGGGAATGGACTTGGTCGTGTCTTGATGCAAGAGGGAAAAGTTGTGGCGTACGGATCGTGACAATTGAAAACTCACGAGAAGTATTACCCCACTCATGATTTAGAATTAGCGGCGGTGATTTTTGCCTTGAAAATTTGGAGGCATTACTTGTATGGTGAGAAATTTCAGATTTTCTCCGATTATAAGAGTCTGAAGTATTTGTTTTCTAAAAAGACTTGAATTTACGACAAGAGAGGTGGATGGAATTTATGGAGGATTATGACTTTGAGTTACACTATCATCCGGGGAAAGCCAATGTGGTGGCTGATGCTTTGAGTCAAAAATCTGTGAGTAGTTTGGCAAGTGTGGCCATTCGAGAATGGGATATGCTAGATGTTATTGGCAAATTTGATTTGCACTTGGGTGAGTCCGGAGAGAGTGCTACCTTATTTACTTTGAATGCTCAACCTACCTTGGTTAGTAAGGTCATAGAGGCACAACAAGGAGACCGTGATGTGGAATTAATCCGTGTTAAGATTTCCAATAGAAAGGAAGAGAAAGGTTTGAACGTTCACTCGGATCTGAGTGTACGTTACCTAGACCGTTTGTTTGTACCAGAATCTTGTAGAGAGGAAGTACTTTGGGAGTTCCATCACTCACGCCTATGTACACCAGGGAGGCACTAAAATGTATCATGATCTTAGTCGTCAGTTTTGGTGGAGGGGTATGAAATGGGATGTCGCTTTATTTGTATCAAAGTGCCTTACTTGTCAACAAGTGAAGATCGAACACCAAAGACCAATGGGTTTGTTATGACCCTTACCAATAGCCGAGTGGAAATGGAAGCGTGTTATTATGGATTTTTTAGTTGGGCTTCCAAGAACACAATGAGGCAATGATGTCGTTTGGGTGATTGTTGATAGGTTGACTAAGTTTACCCATTTCATTCCGATGTGCACCAGCGACTCAATCGAACGCTTGGCAGAGTTGTACATTAGAGAGATAATTCGACTTCATGGAGTCCCTGTGACTATTGTGTTGGATAGGGATCCTCGTTTTACTGCCCAGTTATGGCAAAGCCTTCAAGAGGCGTTGGGAACTAAGTTGACTCTTAGCACTGCTTATCACCCTTAAACCGATGGACAATCGGAACGTATAGATTTTGGAGGACATGCTTAGAGCTTGTGTCCTTGATTTTAAGGGGCCTTGGGAAACGCACTTACCATTGATTGAGTTTGCTTACAACAATAGTTACCAAGCTAGTGTTGGGATGGCACCATTTGAGGCCTTATATGGCCGACCTTATAGATCACCGGTTTGTTGGGCCGAAGTGGGTGATGCATCGTTACTGGGTCCGGAATGTGTTAGAGAGACAACCAAGAAAGTTGTTCTCATTCGGAAGAGGTTAGCTACGGCCCAAAGTTGATAAAAGAGTTATGCTGATAAGAGGAAATGACCTTTATCTTTTGAAGTTAGTGACTATGTGTTTCTAAAAATCTCACCAAGGCGGGGTTTGATGAGATTTGGTAAGGGTGGTAAATTATCTCCAAGATTCATTGGGCCTTTTGAGATCTTAGAGCCAATTAGCGAAGTGGCATACCGCTTGGCTTTACCGCCACAACTTTCGGGAGTTCACAACGTGTTTCATGTATCTATGCTTAGGAAGCATGAACCCGACCCTTCCTATGTTCTTGATTGGGTTGACTCGGAGGTAGATGAGGATGCCTCTTACGAAGAACGACCGGTTCAAATATTAGATACCCGGGAGCAAGTGCTACGCGGCAAAACTATACCATTGGTAAAGGTGTCGTAGAGATACCATGAGGTTGAAGAAGCGACGTGGGAACAGGAGGCGAAAGTCCGCTCCAAATATCCGGATTTATTTGAAAATACTTAAGTTGCTTTTCTTTGTAATATTCCCTAGTGTTGAGGGAAACGTATTTAAAGTTGTTAACTACATGGTGACATGTGCGTTGTTGTTTTAAGCATAAGATTGTTTAGAGTTGCCATTACTTTTTGGAAAATTTCATGTTTATGCGTATTTAGGAGGTTGTTGTTAATGAGATAACCATGGTGGAAATAGTGGAATTTGGTTGAGAGCTAGTATTGTGATTTGAAAATGAAATAGCGTGGTTTTGATCGCTAGAAACCCTTTGTTTGGGTAGTTGATTTGAAATTTTGGGGACGAAATCCTTTAAGGGGGGGAAGGTTGTAGCGATCCCAGTTTTGCCACTTCGCTGAATATGTTGGGGGTCGAGCTACCCGGTCAGCTCGCAGGGATCCAGGAGGCAGCGCCCTGGCAAGGGTCGAGCTGGAGTGTTAGGAGTTGAACCGAGAGAATTTCGAGCTGAGGACCAGGGCCGCACGTGCGGGGCCTTGGGCCACACGTACGGGAGGTGAGGTCGCATGTGCGAAATTCAAGGGAAGGGAGTGAAGCATTATGCTAAAAAAGCAGGTGCAGCTGAAGGTGCGGGGGAGTGCTAGCCGCATGTGCTGGAAGACACGCCGCACGTGCGGGAAGAGGCTCCGCACGTGCGTGAGGTAGGTGAGATCCGAAATTTACTCTTTTCTTCTCTCTTTGGGCTGATTAAGTGTCACTTTTTGTATATCTCTCTCTTTACAAACATTTCCTCTTCCTTCTCTCTATATTTCCTACCAAAAAACCTCACAAGATCTTTGATTTCTTCAAATGCATTGGGATTTAGATCCTAGTTCTTTATCAAAGTTGGTTGTCTAGGCGAGAGTTACTTTGTGTGCGGTGGAGATCGAGTTTCATCGTCGTTTGTTTTGGGATTTTCAACTCATTTCTTCGCCAAACTTAAGGTAGGGATTTTCTTTGAGTTATGTCTATATATTTTTGCAAGATCTAGATGATTTTTGAAATCATCCTTTGATTAGTTTTGGAAATTTGAATGTTAATTCAAGAAGAAGAGTAATTTTGAAAGTGGGTTTAACTTTATTTTCCTTTTAAAATGGGAATTGAGGGTTTTGAATTATGCTGATTGGAGAAAGATGATTTTGGTGAAATCCTTCTAAATATTTTGGAGATGAATGGTTTTGGTGAGAAAACCTAGAAATAGAGGTTTTTGAAAGATGTTGAAAATCCTTGGAAGATTGTTTATTTATATATATATATATATATGTATAAATAATGAAGTTTGCGAAATATGAGAATCATTGTTCATTTTGGAATTTGTTATTCAAAATATCGATTAGTCTTGAAATGGCTAATTTGTAGAAAATGCTCAAAATGTGGGAAATGTGTTATCCCTTGGATGAATTGGAATAAATTTGTATCTATTCATCTTGAGAAATGGCATGGAAAGGAGAAATGGGAATTTTGATCACAATTGTAGTATTGTGTGAGAGAATTAAAAATGAAAGAATTGTTGCATTGTACTGATTATTGTTGCATTAGCATATCAATTCATTCAATTACATTAAACTTTGAACGTTGATTTGAAAACATTGCATTAAAGAAAAGAATGTTGGGAAACGGGTTTTTCATGAAATGGTTTTGGGGTAAATACAGTGGTAAGTCTTGATAGGTAGTGTAGATGAAATTGATTAAGTTGGCCTGAGTGCCCTTGGTGAAAGACCAAAAAGTCGCACAGATAAGTGTCAAGCCTTCCAGTTAATACCGGCAAAAATGACAATTGGTAGTACTCGTATAGTCTACTTGCGACAATTCCACCTAGGGATTACCAGAGTTGTATTTACCGTCCCTTGAATTAAATTGATAAATTTTGAACAGTTGAAGTTGCATAACATCATTGAGCATGATGGTTTTCAAAAGATGAAGATGTGTTTTGTTTTAAAAAAAGGCATGGCATAGCATGTGCATTCATCTCTTGAGACTTGTATAAAATGTATATACTTTGTTAAGGATTTCATACTGGTCTTTATGCTCACCCTACCGGATTTTTGTGCAGAAAAAGATGTAGTGAATCCGCCTAATTGAGGGCGTGGAAATGTGTGTGCTGAGAGAACTAAAGTTCTCATTTGTTGTGATCCTATTTGTAGCCAAGGGCTATGTATGTGTGGGTTTAAATAACCATTTTGTGTAACCGGGCCTAAGCCTTGAAAGATTGTAAACCCTTGGGGGTGCTTATTTGGTTATTTATTTGTTGAATCAATGTAATATCGCACGAAGAACTATTATTATTATGTAATGCAAGTATGAGAAGTTATATTTGGTTTTCCTTCAAGAGAGCCATGATTGTAGCATTATCATTTGGGATAGAAATTTGGGACGTTGCATGTAATACCAAAATGGCTATTATTGTAATACCCCGAAAATTGGGCAGGGTATATCTATTTATGCTACAAAACCCACCTGATTGGCAAACACATATATATAGCTAACTATTCTATACACCCATTTCCATTAAGTCCAAAATGCCAAATACATGCCATTCACATCTCAATGCCCTAGTTCCAATCCCAAACATACATTTTACAAGAAGTATGAAATGGAAGCCAAATAGATAATATGTGCCCCATAGGCTTACAAATTTATCCAAGAACATTCTTAGTTACACAAAATGGAGTTTCAACTCAACGCAAATACAACCCTAGGCTTACATTCAACAAATAACAATAAAACAAAAATGAAGTCTCAGCTCCGAGTCCTCCCAAGTCAGTGCCTTGGCAGAGGTATAGTACCTGTACCTGAAGTGGTTTCCCTTATAAGGTGAGCCACAGCCCAGTAGAAATATACTACACAACATATGGACCATGACAAGACTAAAGAGGAGTATGCTCGTGCCATGCTCATGATAAAATAGTTTATCTCTCTTTTCATAAAGCATGCAATGTTGAGATGCAACAATAGATATAAAACCAATTCTACTTTAAATCATATCTCCACATGAATACAAGCTCGTGAATCAGAGGTGAGTGTCTACAAGTAGGCCCTAATGCACTACCATCGCTATTTTTACCAAGAACTGGAAGACTTGACACCTAACTGTACGGTTTCACACCCCTTACCCAGATTCACCAAGTATTCATCTTTTCGCAAACAGATACTTTTACAAACATTTATCAAAAACAGATACATTTCCAATTAAATGAATGTAATGCAATGTCCAATGCAACAAATGAGAAATATGGTTCAATTTACCTGAGTCTCATGCATTTCTAGAACAATCATGGCTATCCTCCACCGATAGCCCAAAATAGATATTTCTAAACAGATATTTAAACAATTAAATTCCAAAAATTTTGATAAATACAATCTATTCCACATCTCATGAAATATGAACAACTACACTAGTTTTCATATCACAATCATGTCGGGTAACCTCTCAAGGTCCATTTCTAACTGTGTCGGTTTTATTCCAACAGATACATTAAGCAAAATAATACCGTTAATACCCAAGAAAACATTATTTTTTTTCCAAACTCATTCTCTAAGCATTATTCGACTATGACATCCTATTTTGATCAAAAGCTCCAAAAGTTAAACGTAATTCCTTTGTTTTCTTTAAAAATGCTCTTTTGGTCACAAAATGGTAAAAAATTCAAAACCGATTGAATCGAACTGCTTTTTGTTCAAATTTAAAACATAACTCTTTCATAACCTTACAAACATATTCCAAGTTTACACTTTCGCAATTTGGGCATCAACTCTTTATTTTTCTCAAAATTTCTTTTTAAGCAAATAAATCACAAATTTTCCAAAAATTCTAATTAAATTATATACAACTCTAAGCTCCATATAATCAAGTAACAATACATAAAGAAGTGTAGGAAAAATTCTACCTCGATCCAGAGCTTCCAAGAAAATAAAAATTTATGGCTACAAAATTCAATTGCTCAGATTAAATTAGAGCCCTTGGAACCCTACAATTTGATCTATGGAACTAGGGTCTAAAACCTTATTATAGCTAAATACACGATTGAAAGAAAAAGAAGTGTGAACTAGAATATTCGCTTCTAGCTCTCTCGCCGAGCTCCCTTGCATTCACAATTGTCGTCCGCTAATTTCCTTTACCATTTCTTTCCAGCAAACTTTATCATTTTGCACATATACATTGTCTTCACTTTCCAGCATATGCAGCCATGAAATTCTATAAAGTACATCAAGGCTTGGTACAATTGGATTGACTTCTTTTCTCCAAACAAATATTTTGGTAGGAATGCTACCACCAAGAATGCTATCTATACATATATATATATATATAAGATATAATATTTTCTCACCACAAAATATATTTCGTTTAATGGTACACACCATAAATATTCACAACCCTTTTATGGTAATCAAATAATAATAATAAAACAACAATAATATTATATGGTTACTAATGGTCACGTTTCAATCAATTGGGTCTAAAATGAATGGAATTTAATAATTTAAAATAAATCTCGAAGTGAGATTAAAACATAAATAAATTTTAAAAGACTTAAGGTGATCCCTACTATTTACATAATTAAATATGAACCAAAATGATTAAGTATGGGCTAATCAAATAAAACCCAAAAATTGAATTTATATCTCATTTATTAGTCAAGACCCAAGAATTACTACAACTAAAACTAAAAAAAATAATTTTTCCAAGCAGGTCTTACGAAGTCGAAATCAAGAAGTAATTCAATTTATTTTTACCAATTTAAATAGAATGGTTCACGATACTATAACAATAATAATAAGGGTAAAATTCGATTTGATTCAACTTGTTACAATTACACATGTGAATTTTTGTTACATTGCAAAAACACTTATAACGAGTAGCACTTACCATCACAACCGTTATGTAACGGCCACAACCATTATGTGACACCATTTTTTGAAACCTTGATCGCAATTAATATTGAATAATTTTCATAACCACCAACTTGACTGGTTGTAGAAAACATTATTAGGTAAACTACCAATAGGTCTTAATAGTTAGACTGAATTTTCATCAAATCCTATTGAAAATAAGTCATAATAAAATCATTGATAAAAATAATTTTTTTTGTAACGATTTTTTGCATATATCACTAAAAATTGGCAATTAGTGACTTTTTTGTCACAATTTTTATAAATGGTTGCTAAAACTTATAATTAGTGACGTTTTTCTGTGATTAATTTTTTAAACTATCGCTGAAAGTTGAAAATTATTGACTTTTTTTATGACGATTTTTTTTCAAACTGTCGCTAAAACTTTTAATTAGTTACATTTTTTTGTGATAAAATTTTTAAATTATCACTGAAAATTAATAATTAGTGATTTTTTAATAGTATTTAATGAAAAAATGTCATTAATTCTCATAAGACCTATTGAACAATAAATTCACTTATTGAGACCTACATATAAGTCTCCCAAAATTATTTAGAGCTCTTAGAATAAATATATTTAGGATCTATTTAGTAACCATTTCGTTTTTAGTTTTCAATTTATGTTTACAAAAATTTAAAAAACATAAACAAAAAAACGTAAACGTTACCAAACACTACTTTAGTGTTTCGAATAAATTTTTTTCTATTAAAATAATAAAATTTGTTACTTTCAAGTTAGTTTTTATTACATGGTTTATTTAGTGATAATGTGGAATGATCCATTCCTCCAACAACTAAAGCATTCTAATTGTACAGAGTGCTATCATCATATTAATTTATGACCTAATGCGAAAGTCATCATTTCATTTCATTTCTCTCAATAACCATATTAAATTTTTTTTATTGCCCTCGTTTACTATCAAATAAACATTTTGGCTGGCAAAGTGGGAACAGGATTTGAGCAATATCAACAACAGCTTATCCCACTTCATCATTAGTCAATTACTTGGGTTTATCAGGTAGGTAATAAAGTCAGGTGATGACAAAATTGCGATTGTTGAAAGAAAGAAAATTACAAAGGTTTAATTTCAATGGATAAATTATACTTTGCCCCATCATGTTTGATCATTTTTTTTCCCTCACTTTTGTCCTTTATATATATTTTTTTTTCTTGAAGATAATTATGTCCAATATTAGACAAAAATAATAAATTAAAAGTCATGTGATATAAAAATATTTTATTATATAAACTCATAACTTTAATACAAAGTTATATTCTAATATAATAATATATTTTTTATATTATGTGATAGTTAATGTGACATTTTCAATCTAATTTTGAACAAAAATTAATTTTTAGAGTATTGAAAAAAAAAAACTTAAAATAAAAAAGGATTAAAGTAAAAAATAAAAAATAAAAACCACCAATAATCAATGTAAAAAGATAACCAAAAACAAAGGGGCAAAATGTAATTCAATCAAAAATAAAATAAAACTTTGGTAGCAGGGTAGCGGCCGTAGGCTAGCCCATATCATTTTGAAAGACGACTTCGGTTTTTTCGGGGTAAGAAAGTCCATGACAAAATTGCATGTGGTTGTTGAAATAAAGAAAAACGACTCAAGTGTATTATGGGAAAATATTTATAATTTATACTTAAACAGTTTATAACTTATAACTATGAATATAAGTTGATTTTTGACTTATAAATTAAACATTTCATATACCACTCAAAGAATAAGTTTATTTCTGACTTCCAAAAAGTTATAAGTTATAAGTTATAAATTAAACCAAATACATTAAAATAATTTAAATTAAACTAAAAATTAAAATAAATAACTTTTAAGCTGCACTAAATAGACATTTTCCAAATATAAAAATGACAAGTTTACTCTAACAGCCTTGGGTGAGCTCTGGAATCTCTGACTCTTCCGAGTCTAATTTTGAGAATACTTTTAGAAGTCATCCCTATATGATTGGGCCTTTTTAGCCTTATCCTCGTCGTTTTTGAAGACATTAATAAGACATGAATGGTTTATTTGAGACTGAGCATAAGCAGAAATGACAATGCAAGGTAAGAGATAATTTTTTATTTTTTATTTTTTTAATAAAACATGAGGCGTGCAACTCCTTGAGCGGTGATGTGCAACTCAAAAATTATGAGGATGCAGCTCTGAATTGCACTCTTTCATGTCTCCGTAATTTTATTTTTTTTTATAATCAATTTCACTAATATGTAAACCTCCCTTTAATTAATGCAGAATGTTTTTTTATTTTTTATTGTTTATTTTTTTAAGGGAATGAATAAAACAAAAGCAAAGAAAGAAACAAACCACTTAATGCAAAAGTTAATTGCTAAAATAGGATCATTGAGCAAAGAAGAAAAATGAACAGATTAAGGGTTAATAGTTTAACTGTTGAGTCAAATGAAATCAAATTATGACATCATAATTACAATATATTATTATAAAAATACAATTTTCAGACATATTCATTCTAATAATATTTTTTTATTATTTATTTATAAAATAAAAACATATCATAAATACACAAAAATATAATTTAATGATATAACTTAAAATATAGACTTAATCAATCCATATTAATTTAAAGTCATACTACATCAATAGAAGTTGCATTAGATTGAGGCAATTTAAAAAAATACAGTGGCTACTGGAATAAAAATCAAGACCAATCCATACTGGTGGAAGGACAATTGCACCCAATCCCACATCGTTTGTATAGAAGGCCCCATTTTTTTTTTTTTTACTGAGTCTCTGGTCAGTTTACTCGTATTTTGATTAATTTTAGAATTCATACAAAGTGCTCCCTCTACAATGTTTTCACAATTTAAAATACATACAATGTTATCACATTTCATTAACGTCATTAAAATCTCAATGCATGCTCAGGCACTAATAAACAAGTCTGGATATTTCTCTCAGACTTCCAATTCACGCTCCCAAGTCGCCGACTCGTGATGTTTCCATAATACCTTTATTAAAGGAATTGTCTTGCCTTGCAAGACTTGGTCGAGGGTATCCAAGACTCTCACCGGTCTCTCCTCGTACGAGGCATCCTCATCTACCTGTAAGTCGGTCCAATCCATCACGTGTGATGGATCCGGCTCCTACTTCCGAAGCATGCTAATATGAAACACATCATGGACCCTGGAAACCTGTGGCGATAATGCCAAACGGTAAGCTATCTCTTCGATCCGCTCAAGGATCTCAAAAGGCCTAATGAATCAAGGGGATAACTTTCCACTATTCCCAATTCTCATCAAACCCTTCCTAGGTGATATCTTCAAAAAGACATGATCTCCCACCTCAAAAGACAAAGGTCTCCTCCTACAGTCAATATAATTTTTCTGACGACTCGAGTCAGAATTCAACCACTTACGGATAAGTGCCACTTTCTCCGCTGCTTCAACCAACTCGACCCAACAAAGGTGCATCACCCACCTCCGCCAACACACAGAGACCTACACTACGGCCATACAAATGCCAATACTCGATTGAAGCTATTGTTATAGGCTAACTCCACTAAGGGTAGATACCTCTCCCACGACCCCTTGAAGTCAAGGACATAACCTCGAAGCATATCCTCAAGAATTTGAATAGTACGCCAGATCGCCTGTCACCGAGGAAGATACGCGTGCTAAAGGTCAATCTAGTACCTAAGGCACTCGCAAGCTCTGCCACAACCGAAGCAGGAAATACGGATCTCTATCCGAAACAATCGTCACAGGGATCCCATGCAATCTCACTATGTCTCTGATATACAAGTCGGCAAGATGGTCTACCAAATCACTTACGCACATAAGTATGAAGTGTGCAGACTTGGTTAACCGATCAACTACTACCCAAATGGCGTCACTACCTCGTTGAGTCCTCGGAAGGACCACAACAAAATCCATCGTGACATGCTCCCACTTCCACTCGGCTGTAGGCAAGGGTTGCAACAAACTCGCTAGCCTGTGATGCTCGGCCTTCATTTGCTGACAAGTAAAGAATTTCAACACAAACACGACCACATCCCTCTTCATACCTCTCCATCAAAACTGGCGACTCAAGTCATGATACATCTTTGTGCCTCTCGGATGCACTGTAAGGTGCGAATGGTCAAACTCTCAGAGTACTTTCTCTTGGCAAGACTCCGGTACGAACAAACAATCTCAGTATCTCACACTCTAGTCGGGATACACATTCAAGCCCCTCTCCACTTTTCCACTAGAGATCTTCTCCCAGAGGGTTTCGACTTCATGGTCACTATTCTGCGCTTCTAACACTTGGTTCAAAAAGTGTAGGTTGGGCAACCATCAGAACAAGGTCAGCAGATTCAACAAACTTGCCAAGATACAAGTTAAACTCCCCAAGAGTACCCAACATCTCCCACTCGGATGGCAATGCAAGCTATGTTAATAGATTTTCTACTCAATGCATCGGCCACGACATTGGCCTTCCTGGAATGATAATGCAGCTCGAAGTCATAATCCTCTATGAACTCCATCCACCTCCTCTGCCTTAAATTCAAGTCCTTCTGTGTAAACAGATATTTCAGACTCTTGTGATCAGAAAATACCTCAAATCTCTCCCCATACAGATAGTGGCTCCAAATCTTTAAGGCAAAGATCACTGCCGCTAACTCTAAGTCATGAGTAGGGTAATTCCTCTCATGTATTTTCAACTGCCGCGAGCCATAGGCTACTACATTTCCCCCTTGTATCAACATACAACCTAAACCTTCCAATGAGGCATCACAATATACTGAATAACCCAAACCCTTCTCTGGAATAATCAAAACTAGAGCAATAGTCAAAGGTGAGGCGAGTCTAGAAAAATCCTTCACAAATCGACAGTAATACCCGACCAACCCTAAAAAACTATGGATCTTGAAAGCATTCTTAGGTTGTTCCCAATCTTGGACTGCCTCTATCTTGGATGAGTCTACATCACCCCTTCCCCGGATACCACATGGCCTAAGAACTTAACCTCTTTTAGCCATAATTCATATTTCCCGAACTTAGCATACAGCTTGTGGGCTCTAAGTAACTCAAGTACTACCGGCAAGTGTTCCTCGTGCTCCTCCTCAGAGGGTGATTAAATCAAGATATCGTCCACAAAGACGACCACAAAGTGGTCTAGAAATTTATGGAAGATCCGATTCATCAAATCCATAAACACAGCCGGTGCATTGGTCAGCCCAAAAGGCGTCACTAGAAACTCGTAATGGCCATACTGCGTACGAAATGCCATCTTTGGGATATCCTCCTCCCTTATCCTCAACTGATGATAACCCGATCTCTAGTCTATCTTAGAGAGACAACAAGACCCCTTCAACTGATCAAACAGATCATCTATACGAGGCATTGGGTACTTGTTCTTAACAATTACCCGGTTTAATTTTCGATAATCAATACAAAGTCGCAAAGCTCTATCTTTCTTTTTAGCATAGAGAGCTAGTGCTTCTTAAGGCAAATTTCGAGGGCAAATGAAACCCTTATCTAACAATTCCTGGAGTTGAACTTTCAACTCACTCAACTTAGCAGGTGCAAATCGATACAGTGTCATAGAAACTGGTGTTGTGCTAGGCACTAGATCAATATAGAACTCAATCTCTCGGTGAGGTGGTAAACTAATGAGATCGTTAGGAAAGACATCTGGGTATTCATAAACTACCATTGGCAACTCTACTTGAACTTAATCACACTCACTACTCGATAAGCTAGCAAGGAGACAACTAAGTTCACTCTGTCCATGCGGATCATATACCGGTGATAAGGCTCTATCCACCCAGTCCCCCAAGAAGTAAAAATAATCACCGCTTAAGGTACATATTGTAACCATTTGATGGTAGCAATCCACAACATTTCTATACGATTTATAACCGCCTATACCTAATATGATATCAAAACTAGACATATCAAGCAATACAAATGCAAAAGGTAATCGCCAACCGACAACCTCGATGTCACAACCTCGACACCCTTGTTTCAAGATAACCTCACCACCAATAAGTGACTCTACACGAATAGAAGATGCTAACTGTGCCAACTCTAACCCCAAAACCGATGCAAATGCAGACTAGAAAAATGAATGGGATGCACCTGTATCAATCAACGCATTAGCAAATGAATTACAAAACAAGAAAGTAACTCTTACAATAGATGGCGCTGGTACTAGATCTGGCATGGTAATAGCATATACACACCTTGTGGGACTCTAATTTACCCGCCACCCCTGAGCATAGCATCGATGTAATCGACCGAGCCAAGAGGTTCTCGATTGGCCCTCGAGGCCTATGTTGATCAGGCAGATGATGGTTTTGTGTTTGCCTCAAACCAGACCCACCAGATGTGCCGCCCAATTGTGGACAAAACCTTTTCATATGCCCTGCCTACCTACATTGATAACAAGTGAGCGGCTAGCCTCTCCCCTGACTAAGGGTCTAAGAATGAGCTGAGACGATGCTCCTCGCTACCCTCCTCCTCTTTGCGGGCAAGCTAGAGACTTCTGGCCGAACTGACCACACTTGAAACAAGTGGAATCCCCCTGACCACCTCTCCCAGAACCCAAACTCCAGATCGAAAAGTGGACTGATCGAGTTCCCTAGGACGATCGGGATTAGAACCCCTACCTCTTGTTGTCCCTCCGATTATCCTTACTCCTCTTGGAGCCCTCATCCTCTCCTCCCTATCTCGCATGATAGTCTCAAGATGGGTCAGAGCCTCCACAAGGCGCCCATAATCCCTAATCATGGATCCGCCACTCTAAACATGAGTTCGATCTCACCGCTTCTCAAACTCTAGACAACGGCGTTCCTTAGTGGCCACGAAGTTCCGTGCAAACTTCGACAAAGTAGTGAACGAGCCTCAAACTCAAAGAATCGGTGTATTCAATCGCACCAACTTAGAGAACTCGATTCTTAACTTCTCTAATTGTGGAAGGCAAAACTTGTCCCGAAGGCGCCGACAAAAGCTTCCTAAGTCCCTCCAATGTGCCATTGCGCTGCATTTCCACCATTGACCAAGATCTTCCTTCACCGAAGGATGCCCAGTCATTCTCAAACCCTCGTTTTCGGCGCCGAAAGCACTCAAACGCCTACACCATCCATTTTAGCCACTCATCCGCCTTTTAGTGGTTCCTTGAATCACCCAAAACTCGCCCGCACTTGACCAAAAACCTCTTCAAGAAAGACGGCCTTGCCTCACCATTTGGGCCTAAACTTGATTCTCAAATCGTAATGTCCATGGATTCCAAAGAAAGTCGATCATTTCAAGGATAAGGCGCCCATGGCTCGTTGACCAACCGTTCAACCATATTGGCCTCACCAACCCCTTCTTCCCTGCTCTGCAATATCATCCCAGAAGGCATCTCATGCCTTCTAGGCCTACCACGCCTACCACTACCACGTGTACGTCCTGACATCCTAATAAAGGTAATGAAAGATATTAGCATATTTACAAATGTGCCAAAGCTAACTCACTTACGTTCTAATGCAATGGACAACAGTAAATCACTCCAGATAAGCATATATTCACATAAACAGATACGAATTTCCTTTCTAGATAATGACCGTCCCACGACGTTACTAGAGTTCCAATTAGAAATAGCAATGATCAAGTGCTCTTCTAATAGGACTTCCAGAAACCCGTAGACCCAATCAATATCTTAGGAACTAAATCTCATACCCATATAATCATATGAGTATGTTATCACATAAGCATACAACACATGCTAACGTCTCAACCAAGCAAGACAAACCCATTGTGGAACTAACTACTCTCCACGTCCCCAAACTATTCAAACTCTGTGACGCCCGATACTAAGTTGTAATGCCCCTAAAATAATGTAATAAATCCAACTCATGAATGGAAGAATAATAGAAATAAAATACTTTCAATCATTAGAGTTCAGATATTTAAGATAACACATGCAATATACATTCATAAATATACATCATCAATCTATAGCATGTGATACCAGTCAATGATCAACAAAATAAATGCCCTACGAGCTTAGATCTTTCCAAGACATTGTTTGGTTATAACAAAAGAGAGTCCTAAGCTCTGTACATATAAAGCCCTCGGCTTGAATAAACATTAAGCACAAAACAACAAAATAGAGCCTCCAGCTCCTAAGTCCTCCCAAGTTATGTCCTTGAAGGAAGCATGTCACCGGTACTAGAAAGTGGTTTCCCAAGTAAGATGAGCCAAAGCCTAGTAGAAACAATCTATCAAAATATGTAATGCCCCCAATTTTCACGCCCAAATGGTAATACAATAGTCATGGCTCTTTAAGTAAAACTGATAATAAATCCTCATACTTGCATTACATGATGTAAATAGTCTTCATGCGATAATGCAATTAATCCAACAACAATTAATTAAACAACAAATACCCCCAAGGGTTTACAAGTTTCCACGGCTTGAGCCTAGTTACATAAAACGGTTATTCAAACCCACACATACAAAGCCCTTGGCTTACAATCAGAGTCACAGCAAATGAGCATATTACGCTCTTTGCACACACTTTCACGCCTTCAGTTAGGCGACATCACCTTTTCCTGCACAAAAATCCCGTAGGGTGAGCATAAAGCCCAGTAGAGAATTTTTAGCAAAGCATATACATTTTACACAAGTCTCAAGAGATGGAATGCTTATGCCATGCCATGCCTTTTTGAAAGTAAAATACACCTTCATCTTTTGAAAACCAACATGCTCAACGATGTCATGCCATTTCAACTGCTTAACATTTATCAAATTTTATTCGAGGGGCGGTAAATACAACTCTGGTATTCCCTAGGTCAGTGTCTGCAAGTAGACTATACAAGTACTACCAATTTGTCAGTTTTACTAGTATCAACTAGAGGGCTTGACACCCACAATCTGTCATTTTTACTAGTATTAACTGGAAGGCTCGACACCTATTCTTTACACTACTTTTCAAGACTTACCATTGTATTTACCCCAAAACCATTTCATGAAAACTTATTTCTCAACATTCCTTTCTCAATGCAAGTTTTCAAATCAACTTTCAAAGTTCAATGTAATCAAATGAATTGATATGCCAATGCAACAATAATCAATACAATGCAACAATTCTTCCATTTCCAATTCTTCCACACAATGCTACCATCGTGATCAAAATTCTCATTTCTCCTTTCCATACAATTTCACAAGATGAATAAATATACATTTCTTTCAATTCATCCAAGGAATGACACATCTTCTATATTTCGAGCATTTTCAACAAATTAGCTATTTCAAGACTAAATCAACATTTTGAATAACAATTTTCAAAATGAACAACAACTCTCATATTTCTCAAAATTTATCATTTATACAATATAAACAAGAAATTTTCCAAACAACACTTACTTTTGGGCATTCAAAATAAATATAACAACATCAACCATGGATTTTCAACTTCTTTTAAAATTCCCAATTTCTAGGTTTTCTCACCAAAACCATCCATCTTCAAACATTTGAGAAAAATCTCACCAAAATCCTCTTTCTTCAATCAACATAGTTCAAAACCCACAATTTCTATTTTTAAGAAAACAAGAAAGTAAATCCACTTTCAAAAATTACTATCTTCTTAAATCAACTACCCATTTTCAAAGTAAATCAAAGGATGATTTCAAAATCATCTAGATCATGCAAAAACATATATATAACTCAAAGAAAATTCCTACCTCAAGTTTGAAGAAGAAAATAGTTGAAACCCCCAAAATCAACGACGATGAAACTTGATCTCCACCGCACACAACGAAGCCCTCGAGAAGTTACACAACTTTGACGAAGGAACTATGGCCAAAATCCCAATTGATTTGGAGAAATCAAAGAGAGAAGATGGTTTTCTAGAGAGAGAGTAAGAAAGCCTGCATTCTTGGAGAGTTTTACAGAGAGAGTATGCTGCCAAAAGTGTTCTTAAATGTCTTATTCACGATCTGATATGAACAGGCTCGCTCTAGTGAAAGAGTTCTCACTCGAGCGACCAAACACAAAAAGGTCGCCTCGCTCGAGCGCAAAAAGCTTCGCTCGAGCATAGAATGCAAAGCTTCAGGTCTGTCACCGACGCAGACGCATGCTCGAGCACAAGAAGTATCGCTCGAGCGAAGAAACAATTTCATAAGGCTTGCTCGACGGCAAGAAGCCTCGCTCGAGTGAAGAACAGATTACACAAGGTTCGCTCGAGCGAAGAAGCCAAAATATGGGCAACAACATTTTAGACCACCTAACAACCAACCTATTCCAAATAAGCCCAACATAATCCAAACTCAAATACAAAGAGTTAAAGGAAGGAAACAAAACATAGACAACAGTATAAAATCACGAAATCCGAATCCGAAACATGATAAAAGTTGGGGTAGAAACTTGGGTCGCTATAACCTCTCCCCCTTAAAGAATTTCTTCCCCAAAATTACAAATCATGTTTCAAACCATGTTCTGGCCAATTTCCAAAATGATTACCAGCATCATATACAATGCTTCCTAGCATCATATACAATGCTTCCAGGGGTGATACAACACCCACAATATTCCATATTCTCAAAACATATACAATGTTTATATTTAATCTATGTCTTTCCCAAACAATTATAACATATACAATGCTCTTACAAATTCAAACTTATACAATGCTTATACTTTTCATTAACATAATTAATTTCTCAATACATGCTCATGCATCAACAAACAAATCTGGATATTTCTCTCGGACTTCTAACTCACGTTCCCAAGTCGCTTCCTCGACCCTGTGATGTTTCCACAATACTTTTACTAAGGGAATTGTCTTGCCTCGCAAGACTTGATCCCGTCTATCCAAGACTCTCATTGGTCTCTCCTCATATGAGGCATCCCCGTCTACCTCTAAGTCAGTCCAATCCAACACATGTGATGGATCTGGCTCGTATTTTCGAAGCATACTAATATGAAACACGTCATAAACCCCAAAAAAATGTGGTGGTAACGCCAAACAATAAGCAACCTCCCAAATCCACTCAAGGATTTCAAAAGGGCTAATAAACCAAAGGGATAACTTTCCTCTCCTCCCAAACCTCATCAAACCCTTTCTAGGTGATATCTTCAAAAAGACATGATCCCCTACTTTAAAAGACAAAGGTCTCCTCCTATGGTCGGCATAACTTTTCTGGCGACTCTAAGCCGTAGCTAGCCTCTTACGGATAAGTACTACTTTCTCCGTCGTTTCCAGAACCAACTTTGAACCTAGCAAAGGTGCATCACCCACCTCGGCCCAACACATAAGGGAACTACCCGGTCGACCATACAAGGCCTCAAATAGTGCCATGCCAATACTCGATTGGAAACTATTGTTATATGCAAACTCCACTAATGGTAAATGCCTCTCCCATGAACCCTTAAAGTCAAGGACACAACCTCGAAGCATATCCTCAAGAATCTGGATAGTACGCTCAGATTTCCCGTCAGTCTGAGGATAATATGCAGTGCTAAAGGTCAATTTTATGCCCAAGGGACTTTGCAAACTCGCCACAACCGAGCAAAGGAAACGCGGATCTCTATCTCAAACAATCGCCAGGACCCCAACCTCACTATATCCCTAATGTACAGTCGCAAGATAATCTACCGAGTCACTTACACATGGGAATAAAATGTGCTGACTTCGGCAAACGGTTAACTACCACCCAAAGGGCATCATTACCCCGTTGAGTCCTCGGAAGACCCACAACAAAATCCATCGTTATATGTTCCCATTTCCACTCAGCTATAGACAAGGGTTGCAACAAACCCGCTAGCCTCTGATGCTCAGCCTTCACTTGTTGACAAGTAAGGCATTTTGATACAAACATAGCCACATCCTTTTTCATACCTCTCCACCAAAATCGGCGACTAAGATCATGATACGCGAATGGTGAAACTCTCGGAGTACTTCCTCTCGGCAAGACACTGGTACAAATAAACGGTCACGGTATCTCATACTCTAGTTAGGATACACAGTCAAACCACTTTCTACTTTCCCATTGGAGATCTTCTCTCAAAAAGATTCCACTTCAAGATCACCTTTTTGCACTAGCAACACTCGATTCACAAGTGTAGGTCGTGCAACTACTGAAAACAAAGCTACAGACTCACCCAGATGCAAGTCAAATTCACTAAGAGTACCCAACATTTCCCATTCTCGAATGGCAATAAAAGCCACACTACTAATAGGCTTCCTACTCAAAGCATCGGCCACAACGTTGGCCTTACCCGGATGATAATGCAATTCAAAGTCGTAATCCACTATGAATTCCATCCACCTCCTCTGTCTCAAATTCAAGTCCTTTTGTGTAAACAAATATTTCAGACTCTTTTAATCAGAGAACACTTCAAAATTTTCTCTATACAAATAGTGCCTCCAAATTTTCAAGGCAAATATCATTGCTGCTAACTCTAAGTCATGGGTAGGATAATTCCCCTCATGTGTTTTCAACTGCCGTGAGCCATAGGCTACCACCTTACCCTCTTGCATCAATACACAACCTAAACCTTCCCTTGAAGCATCACAATATACTGAATAACTCAAACCCTTCTCTGGAATAATCAATACTAGAGTAGTGGTGAGTCTAACCTTAACCTCTTGGATCTCACAAGTCACACTCCACACGAATTTAATTTCTTTTCTCGTCAGCTTAGTCAAAGGTGAAGCTAACCTAGAAAAATCCTTCACAAACCTACGGTAATACCCGGCCAACCCCAAGAAACTATGAATCTCGAAAGCACTCCTAGGTTGTGCCCAATCTTGCACTGCCTCTATCTTGGATGAATCTACCATCACTGCTTCCCCGGATACCACATGGCCTAAGAACTTAACCTCTCTCAGCTAGAATTCACATTTCCCATACTTAGCATACAGCTTGTGGGCTTTAAGTAACTCAAGTACTACTTGCAAATGTTCCTTGTGTTCCTCCTCGGAAGCTGAATAAATCAAAATGTCGTCCACAAACACAACCACAAAACGATCTAAGAACTCACGAAAAATCCGATTCATTAGATCCATAAACACCGCAGGTGCATTAGTTAGTCCAAAAGGCATCACAAGAAACTCGTAATGGCAATACCGCGTACGGAATGCCTTCTTCGGGATATCCTCCTCCCTTACTCTCAACTGATGATAACCCGATCTCAGGTCTATCTTAGAGAAACAACAAGACCCTTTCAACTGATCAAACAGATCATCTATATGAGGCATTGGGTACTTATTCTTAACAGTAACTCGGTTCAACTTTCAATAATTAATACAAAGTCGTAAGGCTCCATCTTTCTTTTTAGCAAAGAGAGCCGGTGCTCCCCAAGCTGAAGTACTAGGGCAAATAAGATCCTTATCTAGTAATTCCTGAAGTTGAATTTTCAGCTCACTTAATTTGGCGGGTGCAAATCTATATGGTGACATGGAAATCGGTGCCGTGGCAAGCACTAATTCAATGGAGAACTCGATCTCCCGACGAGGTGGTAAACTAGTAAGATATTCGAGAAAGACATCCGAGTATTCACAAACTACTCTTGGTAACTCAACACGGGCCCCGTCACTCTCGCTATCCAAAAGAGTTGCAAGAAGGCCACTAAGTTTGCTTCTACTATGAGGGTCAAAGACTGGTGACAAGACCCTATCAACTCGGTTCCCCAGAAAGTAAAAACAATCACCACCTGAGGTGCAAACTGTAACCCTCTGATGGTAACAATCTATCACAGCTCGGTACGAACACAACCAGTCCATGCCTAGAATGACATCAAAACTCAACATATCTAGCAGCACAAAAGTAAACGAAAGTCAACGCCCGGCAACTTCTATTTCACAATCACGACAACCTCCGTCTAAATCAACTGTACCCCCAACAGGTGACTCTACTATGAGTGGAGATGCTAACTGTGCCACCTCTAACCCCAATGCAGAAACAAATGCAACAGATATAAATGAATGAGACACACCTGTGTCTATCAATACATTAGCCAAAGTATTGCACACAACAAAAATACCTCTCACAACTGAGGGTCCTGGCAATTGCTTTGGCACGATAATAGCATACCCGCGCCCCTGTGGCCTCTAATTAACTTGCTCTCCTCTCGGAGCATAGGCCTGATGTACTGATTGAGCCAAAGAGGCTCCCTAATTAGCTCGTGAAGCTTGAGCTGAATGAGCCTGCTGGTGGCTCTGAGTCTACCTCGACCCTGATGCACCAGATGCGCCTCCCAACTATGGGCAAGTCCTCTTCATGTGCCCTGGCTGACCACACTGGTAACAATTAAAACCTTGTCCCCTATTCTAGGACTAAGACTGACTTTGCGATTGGTTAAGTGGTGGTGGTGACAACATCAACTACCTTTCTCCCTTTTGTGGGCATGAAAAGGCTTTATAACCTAGCTGGCTACACTTGAAACACGTGAAGCCACCTGATGTACTTTTTCCAGCACCCGAACTAGGCAAAGGAAAAGTGGATTTAGACTATTGTGGTTGGGGTTGGGATGAAAAGATGCCCCTGCTCTTCTTATTCTACCTATAGTCTCCTTGAGACTCTTGCCCCATAGACCTCGAACTCCACGGAAATCTCTACATATGCCGCCGACTCTACAAGACGGTCATAGTTCCGAATTATGTTCCCAACAATCTTAAAGAAAATTTTGGTTTTTAACTTTTTCTCGAATTCAATGCAACGGCGCTCTTCCGTCGCCACCAACTCTGGTGCAAACCTAGATCAACTAAAGAGGACTGCCTCGAACTCGACCACGGTCATGTCGAGTTGTTTGAGGTATTTGAACTCTTGCCTCAATCTTTCCCTAGCAGTGGGAGGTAAATACTTATCTTGGAAAGCAACTACAAAGGCTTCCCATGTTGGCTCCACTCTACTCTTGGCATACTTCCACCATTGACCCGCATCCCCTTTAAGGTAGCAACTCGCTAGAGTCACTCTCAACTCGCTATCATCAATATGAAGCATCTCAAATGTCTTCACAGTTTGTTCAAGCCACTCATCCGCTTTCTTAAGCTCAGGGCCACCATGCAATTCATTCAGTTTGGCCCTCAAAAACTCCCTAGTAAGGAAACTCACTCGTGCCTCTAAGGTGTTCTCTCGAGCTTGGTTCTCCGCCCTCAACAAGTTTATAGCCCCTGCTATTTCCCTAGCTAGGGCCCCCATTGCGATTTGACCCACTTGGTCCGCCTGTTCGGCCATATTAGCTTGGCCTGACTCTTCCTCTTACACCGGACTGATGGACTGCACTATGCACACCTAAGAAGCCCTACCACGTCTCCCGCCTCTACCACCACGGGTTTGACCTCTTCCTGACATCTTATAAAGGACAATAGAAATGATTTAGCACACTGACCCATACGTACCTGCAATTTGCCTCACACATCTAATCACCGAAATTCTATATATTTCACTACTATATAGACATTTCAATTTCATTCCACATACGCACTTAGTCATGTAAACACATACGGATTATTCTGTCATGATGAAATTTGTCCCACGAAAAATCAAGAATTCTTAGTACAACGAGTATTGATCAAGTACCCTTCTAAGAATACCTCAAGGAATTTAACAGGCGCAGACAACATCCCAAAAGTCAAACCCCATACCCACATAGCCACATAAGCATGTTATCATATAGTCACAAAATGTATAACATCTTCCTATCATGCGATCTATCATGTAGTATGAACCCATCGTGGTAAAACAACCACTTCCCACAAGCTCTAAGTATTCAAACTCGGCAGATCTGATACCAAGTTGTAACGCCTCCAAATTTCATGCCCAAATGGTAATACAATAGTCATGGTTCTTTAAAGTAAAACTGATAATAAATCCTCATACTTGCATTACATGATGTAAATAGTCTTCATGCGATAATACAATTAATCCAACAACAATTAATTAAACAACAAATACCACCAAGGGTTTACAAGTTTCCACGGCTTGAGCCTGGTTACACAAAGCGGTTATTCAAACCCTCACATACAAAGCTCTTGGCTTGCAATCAGAGTCACAGCAAATGAGCACATTATGCTCTCTGCACACACTTCCATGCCTTCAGTTAGATGGAATCACCACATCTTTTCCTGCACAAAAATCTCATAGGGTGAGCATAAAGCCCAGTAGAGAATTCTTAACAAAGTACATACATTTTACACAAGTCTCAAGAGATGGAATGCTTATGCCATGCCATGCCTTTTTGAAAGTAAAATACACCTTCATCTTTTGAAAACCAACATGCTCAATGATGTCATGCCATTTCAACTGCCCAACATTTATCAAATTTTATTCGATGGGCGGTAAATACAACTCTGGTAATCCCTAGGTCAGTGTCTGCAAGTAGACTATACAAGTACTACCAATTTGTCAATTTTACCAGTATCAACTGGAGGGCTCGACACCCATAATCTGTCATTTTTACTAGTATTGACTGGAAGGCTCGACACCTATTCTCTACACTACCTTTCAAGACTTACCACTGTATTTACCCCAAAACCATTTCATGAAAACTTGTTTCTCAACATTCCTTTCTGAATGCAAGTTTTCAAATCAACTTTCAAAATTCAATGTAATCAAATGAATTGATATGCCAATGCAACAATAATCAATACAATGCAACAATTCTTCCATTTCCAATTCTTCCACACAATGCTACCATTATGATCAAAATTCTCATTTCTCCTTTCCATGCAATTTCACAAGATGAATAAATATACATTTATTTCAATTCATCCGAGGAATGACACATCTTCCATATTTTGAGCATTTTCAACAAATTAGCTATTTCAAGACTAAATCAACATTTTGAATAACAATTTTCAAAATGAACAACAACTCTCATATTTCTCAAAATTTATCATTTATGCAATATGAACAAGAAAATTTCCAAACAACACTTACTTTTGGGCATTCAAAATAAATATAACAACATCAACCATGGATTTTCAACTTCTTTTAAAATCCCCAATTTCTAGGTTTTCTCACCAAAACCATTCATGTTCAAACATTTGAGAAAAATCTCACCAAAATCCTCTTTCTTCAATCAACATAGTTCAAAACCCTCAATTTCTATTTTTAAGAAAACAAGAAAGTAAATCCACTTTCAAAAATTACTATCTTCTTGAATCAACTACCCATTTTCAAAGTAAATCAAAGGATGATTTCAAAATCATCCAGATCTTGCAAAAACATATATATAACTCAAAGAAAATCCCTACCTCAAGTTTGAAGAAGAATATAGTTGAAACCCCCAAAATCAACGGCGATGAAACTCGATCTCCACTACACACAATGAAGCCCTCAAGAAGTTACACAACTTTGACGAAGGAGCTATGGCCAAAATCCCAATAGATTTGGAGAAATCAAAGAGAGAAGATGGTTTTCTAGAGAGAGAGTAAGAAAACCTGTGTTCTTGAAGAATTTTAGAGAGAGCGTATGCTGCCAAAAGTGTTCTGAAATGTCTCATTCATGATCTAACATGAACAGGCTCGCTCAAGCGAAGGAGTTCTCGCTCGAGCGACCAAACACAAAAAGGTCACCTCGCTCGAGCGTAGAATTGAAAGCTTTAGGTCTGTCACCGATGCAGACGCACGCTCGAGTGCAAGAAGTCTTGATTGAGTGAAGAAACAATTTCACAAGGCTCGGTCAAGTGAAGAATAGATTACACAAGGCTCGCTCAAGCGCAAGAAGGCTTGCTCGAGCACAAAAAGCCTCGATCGAGCGAAGAAGCCAAAATCTGGGCAACAACATTATAGACCAACTAACAACCAACCTGTTCCAAACATGTCCAACATAATCCAAACTCAAATACAAAGAGTTAAAGGAAGGAAACAAGACATAGACAACAGTATAAAATCACGGAATCTGAATCCAGAACACAACGAAAGTCGGGGTAGAAACCTGGGTCGCTATACAATATATGAAGTTTAACGAAGATATAAGTGTCAAGTGTATATTTAATATTTATCACAAAACATACATTTTCCACATGACCATACAATATCGATGTCCACATCTCAATCCATTCCCATCTATTCATTCCAAATTAATTCATTTCGTTTCAATTCATGAGTCAAGTTTATAATTCCCTGAATAACCCAACTGAGACTACAAC
The DNA here is from genome assembly GCA_025200525.1 of Camellia lanceoleosa. Taxonomy (NCBI): domain Eukaryota; kingdom Viridiplantae; phylum Streptophyta; class Magnoliopsida; order Ericales; family Theaceae; genus Camellia; species Camellia lanceoleosa. Next base: position 133,182,992 of record CM045767.1, on the reverse strand, counting down.
TCAGTGGTTCTCAATCAACACAATCATCATACAAGCATTTCAATCTTGCCATTTTACGAAAATTTTGTCTGTGGGATCGACACCCATGTATACACATGATTTCGGGACTTTCACCCTGGACACTCCAGCCAACTTAATTTTAATGGAGTCCATTCCCTATCTCCTCCCAAAACATGGAGTACATCCCCCTTCTCCTCTCAAAACTTTATACATATACAACGTATTTTAAAGTATCAACATATTCAATGACTATCAATTATACATATTCTATACCTTAACATATCGTCATATTCAATGACACAATTAAATGATTAGTTTCAATTCACCTAATCCTCATGCAATTTCTACAACAATCATAGCTATCCTCCACCGATAGCCCCAATATAGATATTTCTAAACAGATATTCAATCTCAAGACAGATAATTTATTCAAATTTCTATAAGAGCGAGATAATGCGTATCTGGCTCCACTATTTATATCAACAACTATCCAATTCCATGTTATTATAATCAATTTCATTTAGTTATACAAAACACAAATTGACCCATCTAGGGCACAACTCCTATTCTTCCAAATATTAACTCAAGTGTCCAAATCAACCCTTTTTCAACAACAAACCTTTACATCTACAACCAAACCATTTTTACCAATTACATTTGAAAACCCCTATTTCATTCCACTACCAAGCCCCAGGTTCATCCATAATTATATTAAGGTGTAGAATATCCCTACCTCAAGCTTAAAAGAGCAAATGAAGAGATGGAGCATCTTCAAAGGCGCCGAAATCAAACTTTAATCAGACCAAAATGAAGCTTTTGAGACGCACTCTCTTTTTAATAAAGCCACATGGGTGTAGAGAACACTAGATCTAGGTGTAAATGTAGAGAGAGAGAGTGTGTGTATGTGCGTGTGTTTTGGAGAGAGAGGGTCTCAACTTTAGGTTTTAGGATGAAAAGATCTGAAAAAGTGATGTAAAAAGTCATTTTCACGATCTGATATACACACAGTCCGCTCGAGCACAAGAGTTGACGCTTAAGCGTCAGACACAATAAGTTGTTCTGCTCGAGCGCAAGAAGTCTCGCTCAAGTGCAGAATACACAGCTCTAGTAATTTTGCAGACAACAGACAAATCGCTTGAGCGCAAGAAAGGCTGCTCTAGCGCCAACCCACTCGAGCATAGGAAACGCCGCTCGAACGTGGAAAACACCCCTCCAACAATTTTGTAAACGTGCAAAGTATTGAGAGTTTGCAAATCCCGCTCGAGCGCAATAAAGGCCGCTCAAGTGGAGGACTAAAATTCTGTACAACACAAGGTTAGAAAAACAAGCAACTAACCTGTTCCAAACACACTCAACACGTCCAGATAACAAAATTTGAGAAGGAATAAAGAGGAAAGACAATGAACACCATTCAGACACCATAAACCAGAGTCCGAACTACCACAAGTGTCGGGTCAAAACCGGGATCGCTATAGTGTCCACGTGAGTTACACGTGGCAGTTCATTTAGTGTAGTTATATTTTTTTAATGAAAAACTTCATAATAATATAAAGGAAACAGACATTAGAAAAATATTTTCATAATAAATTTATAAACTATGTGGATTCATCAACCAAACACAGAAACAGTATTTTAGAGTGGATGAGAAAGGTAAAAACAAATGGTTCAGTATTAGAAAGTTGTAGAACTATTGATATAAATTAAACTGATGATGTACAAATGTGATTTGGCCGATGAGTAACTAAGTAGAAATTGTAAGAAAGAAAAAACTTTAACTCAAAATTTATCGAGAATCCTGATTAATGATCTAGATTCAATTCTTAAATGATGGGTCCTAGTTCTAATATAAATCTTAACCACATATGTATTTTCTAGTAAAAAATTTTGAATTTGTAGAAATCCTCGTAACAAAGACAAATGTGTTATCAAAAAAAGGTTGGATTCTCTCGTGTATAGTAAATAAAAATAAAAGTTATATATGTAAAAAATAATGAAAAACTTACACCTTATATAGAAGATGAAGTGTCTCTTAATGAATAATAGATGTGTCTATTTAATTTAAATTTGTAATGATTTGTAGGAGAATGACCATTCGGTTTATAAAAAATACTAATTTTTAACTTCTAAAATTAGGATTGAGTTTAGATTTGAGAGAACTTGATCGTTTCATGGGGCTTACCAAAAGTTCTGTTTCGATAATTCGAACTGTTCATTTTGTAGAACCCTTAGTATATATTTTCATAGAAAAAATTAGATTGATCTAACATTTTTATTTTATCACATGTATCTGAAAAAATATATGGCAAATATATTTTTAAAAATTAACTTTTTGGGTAAATTACATTTTGTATCCTTGCACTTTGCACCAAATCTCACTTTGGCCCCTACACATAAAATCATGACAGTTAACCTCTTGTACTTCTGGTCAAATCCTACCTTGGTTCATATACAAGAAATTGTGACAATCAACTCCTCGCACTTTTACTCAAATCCTACTTTAGTTTCTACACAAGTGTTAATGTCCTTCTTTTGTTACTTCATTTTGGGTGAATTACACTTTGCATCAAATCTCAGTTTGGACCCTACACATAAAATAATCATAGTCAACCCCTTGCACTTCTGGTTAAATCCTACTTTGGTCTTTACATATGAAATCGTAACAATTAACATCCTACACTTTTACTCAAATTCTACTTTGGTCCCTACACAAGTGCCAATGTCCCTCTTTTGTTACTTCATTTTTAAATCTTGGGTAAATTACACTCTGTACCCCTACATTTTACATCAAATCTCACTTTGGCCTCCACACATGAAATCATAACAGTCAACCCCTTATACTTCTGGTCAAATCTCACTTTGATCCCTGCACATGAAATCGTAACAGTCAACCCCTTGTACTTTTACTCGAGTCCCACTTTGATCCCTACGTAAGTGTCAATGTCCCTCTTCTGTAACTTCATTTTTAAATCTTTAACAAAATCCAGTCATGTGAAAAAAAAAATGTAACTACGAAATGAGGGTAAGAGAGAAAAATCATCTATGTTTCCCATCAATATACTTTGTCCTACGTGATAAATACATGAGAGTTATATATATATATGTTCGTATGGTAAAAATTGAGATTAAAAGGCAAGAAAGTAAAACTTTTAAAATGAAAAAAAAGAATGAAAAGAAATTAAAGAGAAAGAAAGATGAATAGACTGAAAATTGTGTTATCAGGAAAAACAAAGTTTGCGATTCTAATTTATGCATAACCTTAATTCATCTTCTTAATTGTTCACAATCTGTGTTTTGTTTTAACCTAATTCAATCATATTTTGATGTAAATTTTGGGATAAAGTGTGTATTGATGGAAAATATAGAAGATTTTCCTTTCTTACTCTTATGTGGTAGTCACATTTTTATCACATGAGTAGATGTTGTTAAAGATTTAAACAATTGAGTAATAGAAAAGGGACACTGACACTTGTATAGAGACCAAAGTAAGATTTGACCAAAAGTGCAGGGAGTTAACTATCACAATTTTATGTATAGGGATCAAAGTGGGATTTGACTAGAAGTGCAGGGGGTTGACTATCGTGACTTCATGTGAAATAAGTGAGATTTGTTGTAAAATGCAGGGGTGCAAAGTGTAATTTATCTTTAAATCTTTAACAAAATTCAGTCATGTAACAAAAATGTGACTACAAAATAAGGGTAAGAGAGGAAAATCATCCATATTTACTACTAATACACTTTGTCCTACGTGACAAGCACATGAAAGTTATATAATATAATATATATACATATGTTCGTATGGTAAAAATTGGGACAAAAGGACAAGAAAGTAGAACTTTTGAAATAAAAAAAAAAATGTGACAAAGAAATTAAAGAGAAAGAAAAATGAATAGACTAAAGACTAGTTACCGTGAAAAGCAGAGTTTAATGATTCCAATTTATGCAAAACCCTAATTCATCTTCTTAATTGTTCACAATTTGCGTTTGTTTTAACCTAATACAATCATATTTTGATGTAAATTTTGGGATAAAGTGTGTATTGGTGGATAATGTAGATGATTTTCCTTTCTTACCCTCATATCATAGTCACATTGTTATTACATGACTAGATTCTATTAAAGATTTAAACAATTAAGTAACAGAATGGAGCATTGACACTTGTATAGGGGTCAAAGTGAGATTTGACCAAAAGCACAAGGGGTAGATTGTCACAATTTCTTATGCAGGGATCAAAGCGAGATTTGACCAAAAGCACAAGAGGTTGATTGTCATGATTTCATGTGTAGGGGCCAAAGTGAGATTTTGTGTAAAGTGCAAGGGTGCAAAGTGTAATTTACCAAAACTTCTTTTTATAGACAAACACAATAATATTAGATGGAGGGTCATTCAAAACGAACAATTTAGATCATTAAAACAGAACATGTGGTAAGCCGCATGAGTTCGTGAAATTCTATTAAGTTTATATTTGAATTTAGATTTAAATTTTCAAAAAACTCAACCGTAAAATTATATATTATTATATGAAAAATGCTGGAGATTCACAATTTTATATGTACAAATTTAATTACATTAATGTGGCTAGACAATTGAACACTATATATAATTAAGTGTGTGACAAATTAAAAATTAATATATATTAGTATTAATTATGCCACTTCATTGTGAATTAAATTAGAATTTTGTAAGAGTTTCAAATAATAATAATAATAATAATAATATGATTATTATATATAAACCTCTTTGACGGATGAAAACCATAAAGATTATTCACAAAAATTCAGAAGTGTTAGTTCATGTTGCTACACGGTGCATGTGACTATTGTTATATGGTGCTTTTTTAGAGGCAATATGTTATGAAGTGTATTTTGGGAATATGAAAAAATAAAAAACAAGTGAGAGTTAGGGGTCATCAAATGGCCCACGAACAAAAAACCTGATATTACCCAACCCGTCCCATGGCATGTCCCAGCTCGCTTGAGTACCCAATTCATTCCAACCCATAAAAGATGATTTAGGGCTTTCAACAAAGGTTTGTAACCCAATCCAGTCCATGAACCTGGCCTGTAAGAGCCTGCATGGGTAAGCCTAACCTGACCATTCCATTAACCTGCCTCAAATCATCCTATCCAAATATATATATATGATATGTATAAAAAAAATCAACGCTGTTTAATTCAAATTTAATTCATTAAAATACATTAATAATTATATGTGTGTGTGTATATTATAGGGGGTTTCAGGAATTGAACGTAATAAAAAAAAATAGCAACAACTAATCATATACCTCTTTCTCTCTTTGCAAAGCATGAAGTTTTAGTTAAAGGGTTTGTTTTCAAGAGTCTGAGGGAGGTGACACATGATTGAATTTGAGGTAGGAAAGGCCAACCTAGTTAGGTTTTCTAACCTTGTGTGATGCTAGTCCTTTCACTTTTTTTTTCCCACTCATAAGTATTATAAATAAAATTACATTATGTTTCTTGATTATTTTTTTGTTATATGAGATGTAAAAATGTAAAAAAATAAAGGAAAATATGTGAATTATGTTGGAAAGTAAAAGAGAAAAATAACTAATAAAAATATTAAAAATATGTGAATGAAAAATGTGTAGCACTTTATATTATAATTATAATGTCTAACTAGATTCAGTTTGATTTTAGCCCGTAAGATTTAGACTTATGGGTGAGATGTGGTTTTAGTTTTTTAAACAAGCTTGGTCCGTACCAACCCGCTTGAGTGGTCAAAGCCCTAAAAATGTAGTTAATATATGAGATTTGAACATAATAGTTGTGTAAGGTAAGCTCGTTCCATGCCTAGTGAGGGTGCTCACACTTTTAAAATAGTAATAGATAGTAGATTTTTAGAGTAATGTGTTCATAAGTATATTTTGAGAATAAGAAAAAGTAGAAAATAAATAAAGGTGCTCACAATTTTAAAATAGTAGTATATATATACATATCTTTGGGTGAAAGGCCAACCTATTTAGGTTTTCTAACCTTGTGTGATGCTAGTCCTTTCACTTTTTTTTTCCCACTCATAAGTATTATAAATAAAATTACATTATGTTTCTTGATTATTTTTTTGTTATATGAGATGTAAAAATGTAAAAAAATAAAGGAAAATATGTGAATTATGTTGGAAAGTAAAAGAGAAAAATAACTAATAAAAATATTAAAAATATGTGAATGAAAAATGTGTAGCACTTTATATTATAATTATAATGTCTAACTAGATTCAGTTTGATTTTAGCCCGTAAGATTTAGACTTATGGGTGAGATGTGGTTTTAGTTTTTTAAACAAGCTTGGTCCGTACCAACCCGTTGAGTGGTCAAAGCCCTAAAAATGTAGTTAATATATGAGATTTGAACATAATAGTTGCGGTAAGGTAAGCCTGCTCCATGCCAAGCGAGGGTGCTCACACTTTTAAAATAGTAATAAATAGTAGATTTTTAGAGTAATGTGTTCATAAGTATATTTTGAGAATAAGAAAAAGTAGAAAATAAATAAAGGTGCTCACAATTTTAAAATAGTAGTATATATATACATATCTTTGGGTTACAATGACTGGAGGTTTTTAACATAAAAAGAGAAAAATTTTAATAGGGCTCTGTGGCAAGTCGGCAAAGTTGTCACTTTCCCCAAATTTGAGCTAAAAATTATCAATTTAGAAAAAAAATTTATAATGTTTTTAGACCTCAATTAAATGAAGGTCCCCAAATTTTTAGCATCAAAACTCTCCTATCTCCAACCCTCAACACCAAACTCAAAAACAAAATTATTTTTATAAGTGGAGGATTCCAATTATTTTGATTTCAACTTACCAAAACCTAACTAAATTTAGTACTTCATATTAAATCTAAAAACAACACAATTTTATTAGTAAAGGGTCCAAAGTAATTGATCTTACTTTACCGAATTTCTCTCCAACTTAATTCATCATTATGAGATTGAGCTTTTTTAAATCTTAATATTCTCACCAGATGCCTTTAGATTTTGTATCATTTTAAGTTTTAATTCAATTGTTTGTTGGCTTTACTTAAAAACTAAAATATCTAGAATTAAATTGATTGTTGTTTATTAAATAATGGAATTCATTGTTTATTTAATCGTACTTCCAAGAAAGTATAGAAGAATTAATCGAATCACATGTACAAGCTCTTGGTTCAATTTTGTAACTAAAAATGCAAGAACTGTAATGTTTAAGTGATATAGTGATATAATTCATTCATTTTTTTAATTTATATTTTATATTATAGTTCTAGATTTTTGTATAGTACTTTTTTTTTCTTATGTAATTGGTTAGATATAAACAATGATACTAAATTTTATCCTTTAAAATTTTTGCAATAATTTTTCAAGTTGATTTTTTTTTTTTTTGAACAGTTCCACTATGTAGCTCGAAAGTTTCGAGATCAAAATTGGCCCGAATCCAAAACGACGTCGTTTTGGAATAGATATTTTTTATTTCATCCTTTGCAGGCAGAAGAAGAAGAAGAAGAAGAAAGAAGAGGAGAGAAGCAAAGAGAGAGAGAGAGAGTGGAAATTTTTTTTTTTCATCCTTTCCATAATTGGAAATCAAACCAAAAATCATCATCAACACAGCAGAAAATCAAACCAAAAATCATCATCAACATTGCAGAGAGAGAGAGTGGAATTTTTTTTTTTATCCTTTCCATAACTGGAAATCAAACCAAAAATAATCATCAACACAGCAAAAATCATCATCATCAACCAAACACATCATCATCATCACACATAAAGATCAACCAAAAAACAAACCCACCATAGAGATAAAAAAAAAAATGTAAAACCCATCCAACACATCAAAATCAAAAATCAAAATCAAAATCAAAAAGAAAAAAAAAAACAAATCTACACAAATCTACCATCACCATCACCGTCCGTCGCCCATCGTCGCACTGTCACCCACGCCTCGCACCATCGCCATCTCCATCTCTTTCTTCCTTCCAGCTCTCTCTCTCTCTCTCTCTGTGTTCGCCTCCCTCGCTTTCTTCTCTCTTCCTCTCTTTCTCTCTCACCCCCTCTCTCTCTCTTTCTTTTCAGATATAAAGGAGAAAAAAAATGCCCAAAATGACGTCGTTTTGGGCAGTTGAGCCATTTGGGGCAAAAATATTTTGAGCTACAAAACATTTCTTTTTTTTTGAATGACATGAATAAATGTAGGCCCATGTTAAATGTTCACTTTAGGTCTGAATGTTCATAGTCGGCCCTGACAGATTCGAACAATAGCATTCCCGGGAATCCATTCGAAATAGTGAATGTTTCTCCTTCTACCCCTGTAAACATAGATTCGGCAGAGTTCAGAATCCGTGATGATCCGCAGAAACTACTAGCCCTGCTCGCAGCTTTCATTGGGTTGTTCACAAATCACAACAATGGTGATGTCCCGTATGGCTTGGTTGGCCAGGACCCTCCCAATAAAATACTTACTGACGTGGCCCTTTTGTTGGGTTTATCTGCTGCTACTGCTGCAAATGGTGATGCCACCTTTCTGTCAATGGTTCCATTGAACATTGTGGAACGCTGCAAGACGAAGATGGGAAAAAAGACGAAAAGATGGGTATCGGCAAAGGTTGAAAAGATAGAGAATCACACTTGACTCGGATGGTAAGTCTATTCCACACTCTTCACACTGCACACCTCCTCTAACCAAGTCTGAAGGTTCCACCGGTTATTCACCAGATTCTGTCATTTCTGCCGCATCCATGGCCAATAGACTTGTTAGGTTTTATTTTTGGCAACCCCGTTTGACAAAACTCCTTTCAGTTGTATTTGTTTTCGCACTTTTATTTCAGTAAGGCTATGAGTTTATTAGATGCAAATCCAACCCGAATTGTGCCGTTCAGAGAAGTTTATGATGTTAATGCTTTCAAGATTTCCATTTCATTTGATTATAGGTCGAGTCATTTGCCGGTCAATCGCTCAAGCAAAATGCAAAAATACATTCAATTTTGGTCTCCCCGCTCGAGCGGGGAAAGTGACGCTCGAGCGGGGTTTACAAGCTCATAGCATCTCTGTTATGCTTGAAAAAGTACTGGATGGTGTGATTCGACGCTCGAGCGTCGAAACTGATGCTCGAGCGTGAACCCTATATGAATTGCGGAATATGAAGTCTCCGCTCGAGTAGGAAGTACCACGCTCGAGCGGACCGCGCGAACACAGTTTTTCAGATTTCAATAAGGATTGGGTTTTCTTCCAAATCTTGGATTACTTTTGGTTTTCTATAAGTAGTTGGTTTTCTCTCAAAACTAGACTACTCCTGAAGTCCTTTAGATCTTCTTTTTGGATTCCAAGGCTTATATCTGGGGATATTTTGTTAGTTTTCTTTGATGTTTTATTGAGTATTCAACTCATGGTTTAAAGAGAGTACATCAAAGGTTTTTTTGTTCTATAAAAGAGAGAGTTGTTCTTCGGAGGATTCTGAAGAATTCGAGCCTGAAGCTTTGGTGGATTCTGGGGTGGCTCATCGTAAAGAAAATTCCGAGGTGAAGACGGGTTGGAAGAGGCACATAGAGGTTGGTTCAATTAGGCGTGGATTCGCTAGGTAATTGAAAGTATACCTGTGTAATTCCTTTAAATCTTCTTAGTGGATTGTTTTTGTGGCTGTTGCCCGTAGTTTTTTTTATCACAGTTGGAGGTGTCCAATTGTGGTTTTTTCACGTAAAATCGTTGTGTCTCTTTGTCTTGATTGTTTGATTGGGATTGTTATATTCTGCTTAAAATTGATACATAATCACACATCAACATCTAGAGGATTTCTAGATTTTTCAATTGGTATTAGAGCGGGTTGCTCGTTTGTTTTTTAAAACTTTTGAGCTAGATCTTGTTTGATTTGTGATAATGGATTCAGTTCGTGAGGGAAATTCTATGGTTCAACCACCCCTACTTGACAGATCCAATTATTCTTTTTGGAAAGCTCGAATGAGATCGTTTTTGAAATCTATAGATGAAAAAGTTTGGCAATCTGTCATGAATGGGTGGACCGAACGAACAATTACCATTGATGGAGTAACTTTCCCCAAACCAATTGATAAGTGGGACACAATTGATTACCAAAATAGTAGCTGGAATAGTCAAGCTATCAATTCTCTCTTTTGCGCTGTCACACCTAAAGAGTTTAGTCGTATTTGTAATTGTGAAGTCGCAAAAAAGGTTTGGGATATCTTACAAACTATTCATGAGGGCACTCCTTCTGTTAAACGCTCAAAACTTCAAAGGCTCACATCTAGTTTCGAAAACCTTTCAATGAAAGATAGTGAGACCTTTGATGAATTTTATGCAAAGTTGAGTGACATTGTTAATTCCAGCTTCAATTTAGGTGAAAAAAAATACCAGAATCCAAAGTTGTGGGAAAAATTTTGAGATCCTTGCCCGATCGGTTCCAACCAAAAGTTACGGCTATTGAGGAGGCTCAAGATGTTGACAACCTCAAGATGGATCAGTTGGTTGGAAATCTCCAAACTTATGAGGCACACAGGAATTTCAAAAAGAAACAAAAAGATATTGCTTTTAGTAGTGCTCATAAAGTTAGAGAGGATTCTGATGAGGATTGTGAGATAGATTCCAAGATTATGGATGCTTTTGTAAAACAATTCAAAAAATCTTTTTTGAAAAAGAATCCTAATCTTTTGGAATCTACTCATACTCATAAATCCAAAGGCAAAGATAAACTCAAAATTAATCCTATAGCCAAGAAAGAAAAAGGAAAGATACAAGGGAACTCTGAAAGACTCCAATGCTATGAATGCCAAGGATTTGGCCACTTTGCTTTAGAATGCCCTACCCGTTTGAAGAAAAAGAAAGCCCTCGCCATCACTTGGGATGATGAATCAGAATCTGATGAAGATGAAAGTGACAATGAAGATCAAGGCGAAGAGGGACATAAACAATTCCTTGCTTTCATGGCGGCTTCTGAAATTGAAGGACGAACAGAGTATCCGAAGAGCCCCGTTGAGAATACCACTGATGATGAATCCTCGGAGAGTGATCATGAAGAGCTTGAGCAAGCTTATGAAAAGTTGTATAAGGAGTCTCTTAACTTATTCAAATTGAATGACAAACTCACAAAGAAACTCAAAGCATGTGAAAGTGAGAATGTCAAACTTAAGGAGGAGATTTTCGAGGCCAGGATTGATGCCATCAAGATAGCTGATGATCGACAAGCTCTTTGTGCAAAACTATTGACTTGTGAGACAGTGAGGAATGAGATACTGGAAACCCATGCCATGGATAAAGAAAAGATTGAATCTCTCGAGATGTCACAAGTTGCTTTGGAAGAACTATTGATCAAGAAAGAGGAAGAGCTCAAGTGTGCTATGGCTACCATTGGTCTTTGGAACAAATGATCAAAGACTTTGGAGGATATCATTGGGTCTCAACAAATGAGTTGTGACAAGAGTGGCATTGGCTTTGGTGATAACAAAGAGCAAAAACAGAGTGCATCTACATCTCATAATACAAGAACTCAAGAAAAAGGAGAACAAGAAATTCAACATGAGGATGGACTTCTCAAACTTCCTAGAGTTGGTAAGGTAAAAGAAAAAAAGGTACACCTCATACATCCTGTTTTTATTTGTCATCATTGTGGTATGCATGGTCATATTTGCCCTTATTGTTATAAGTTGCATGGGAGAGTGTACTTGCCTAGACCTATGAATAGGAAGTTGGAAATCACGTCAAGACGGGTTCTCATTGAAAGGGAAGGGAACCACAACGTCAAGACACCACCCAAGAACCGCAATGCTCACAACTTTGTTTATACTAAAGCAGTTTGGGTGAGAAAACTTGACTTGTGTTAATTTGTTTATTTGTTTTAGTTTTTGGGTTTCTGTGTGTTTTGTATTTTTTTAAAGAGAAAAAAATGTGTGCATGTTCTTGCTTTGGGTAAAGGGCAAAAAAAAAAAAAAAAAAACGCCAAAAAGATTTTCTTAGTATGGTTTTGCAAGCTTAAAATTTTTTGAGTGGTCCTCGGTGCATATTGGAATTGATAAGAATATCCATTACATGTTAATATATGTGTGCTTTCTGTGATCATTACTCATTTCCTAGCGTGTGTTCTTTGATTAGTATGTCTTATTCTGTACACACTCTTGGATTAGCAAATTTTGGAGTCTTCTGCTGTAGTGACCCTCACCTTACTCTTGTCATACTTGCATACATTTATATGTGATCCTGACTTGTTGTGTTGCATTAGCAAATTTAGTCTTGTCTTATTTGGATGTTGCTCGTATGCCTTGTCATTTCCTGGTGTGTGTGTTTCAGCTGAGGTCATCTTGAGCATAGGTCACCCTTTTGATGCTTTTACACTTAGGACCATCTTAGGATTTCTTTGTTGACCTCCACCTTTGTCCTGACATATTGGCCGAGATGATTATCATCTGGGCCGAGGTGTGTATCGCCTAGGCCGAGATGTGTATTATTTGGGCCGAGATGTTATCCTTGTGCTGAAGTGATCTTGTCCTGGAGTGGTATGACATAGACCGAGGTGTGGCGCATCTAGGCCAAGGTGTGGCACAGCTTAGTCGAGTGTTGTTCTTCCTAGCCAAGATCATTGTTCTTTGACTTGCCGAAGTCTTGTTGTTAGCCGATGTCATTACTTGCCGGAGTCCCTTACCGCCTAGCTTGTTGAACACGCTTTGTCATAGACTTGTCTTGTCAATCTATCACCTTTTTGAGGAGAACCAACCAACCGTTGCCACGTGTCCGAGCTGAGTGTTAAATCACCACAGAGAGAGAGAAACCCTCATTTGTTATATTCTTGTTTTGGAGTAGAGAGAAGCTCTAGAAGGAGAAGGAGGAACTTTAGAGTGAGAGAGTGGGTAGCAAGCTTGATCCTTAGAGTTCAAACCGTTGGATTCGAGTATTGAGGTTAGAATCTTGATTAACTCTTGTTGTTCTTATTGATCATTTGGTTGCATTGCATGATTGAGTATGTTTTGAATGCCATACATTGATTTAAAGATTTGTTTTAGAAAGAGAAAGTTGGTGTTCATAAGTTTTGAAGAAAAAGCCTTGTTTAATTCGAAAGTTTGCAACAAGTTACATGCTTTTGTGTTTGTTTTTGTAAGATCTTCTAGTATGGGCACCCAGGTTCATGATTTCGAACTCATAGCATGAAAACTCAGATTTTGATACACGCAAGTTATGATTTTGGCATTCATCTCCTTCATGATCTTCATGTTCATGTTCTTCATGTTCTTGAGCAGAGGGAAAACCCAGATTTTCCCGACCTCATTTCTTTGAAGCGGCCCTCGACCACACCTCGGCGAGAAGGTGTGGGACCTCGCCAAGACTTGGTTGGTGCCCGGCATGTTTCCCGAGATGGGAGATGTGTTTGTTTTGATTTGACTTGGTTCTTGGAGAATGCGAGATCGCTTTGCATTCATATGAAGTTTGTTTGAGAGTGCAATCAACATATTTCTGCCATGTGTTTGTAGGACTTGGACTTGCCTTGACCCCGACGTTTGAAGGAATAAGTGAGTGGTATTTTAATAAAGATATGTTATAAAGCTTTGATAAAGCCTCGTTTTGTCTTGTTTGGAAATTATTTACAAGCATGAATGATTATCCCTACTTGCAATAAGTATTATATCTTGTTTTGATGACATTCTCGGGAAGTCCGTATGTGCTAGGGGACTATAAGCATTTGTAGCACAAAGTTTGGAAGTCCGTATGTGCTAGGGGACTATAAACATTTGTAGCACAAAGTTTGGAAGTCCGTATGTGCTAGGGGACTATAAGCATTTGTAGCACAAAGTTTGGAAGTCCGTATGTGCTAGGGGACTATAAGCATTTGTAGCACAAAGTTTGGAAGTCCGTATGTGCTAGGGGACTATAAGCATTTGTAGCACAAAGTTTGGAAGTCCGTACGTGCTAGGGGACTATAAGCATTTGTAGCACAAGTCCTTAGTGTTCGGGGACTATAATGCAACGACACCCTTGTTTAGAGATCTCTCTTGTCTTGTCTTGCCTTGCCACTGACGGTTTTACCGCGTGGGCTTGTTTGTCCGAGATGTCATCTCTTGTACTATATTGATGTTAGTAAACATCCCTTGAAGCTTGAAGGATTTGATAGATGAGCTTGATTTATCTTATGTATTGTTTTGTTAAAAGACCTCGGATATCATTCATGTAAACCCTTTATTAATTATGCCATTCACTGAGTATCCAAGCTCACCCTCTCTATATATATGTAGGTGATGAGCAGGGCGGCGGTGACGCCTAGGTGTGCTTGCCGATGTGTTTTGGATTCATGTTTTGCAACATCTTGAAGATTATGCTTCTTTGTTATTTCCTTGTATTTTGTAATTGATGGCCGAGAAGCCTTTTAGTCAAGATGTAATTTTTGGTACTCCATTTTGTTGTATTTAAGCTATTTTGAGATGTATGTCATTCCATTTAACTTAAGCACTGCTCTTATGGACTACTTGGTTTTTATTTATTGCTTCCGCATTTGTAAGCCCCATATGTTTACTCTGATTTGTGTGTGTGATCTTGTAAGTGGCCTTTGGTAGTCTCGAATTACTGGCCATCATGGCAACATCCTACTAGGGGCGGGATGGGGTCGTGACATCTGCCTTAGTGATCATTTTTCTCTACGGACTTCTGGCATTGTATCTTTTGCTTTTCTAGAGGAATTGACCTATACTAGCATATCATGGGTGATGTTGAGTCTCTTAACCACCTTTCATCTTTTTGCATCTCCACGGCTTTCCTCTCTATTCTTTGTAGTCCAGCCATGAGGAAAAAGCTACCTCAGAGTCACCAACCAGGCTATCCTTATTATATCCATGCTTCTCTGGTTCGGTTTCCATACTCTTGAGCATGTTAGCCGCCAATGAGTGTGCAAAAGAAAAAGAAAAAGAAAAAGAAAAAGAAAAAAAAAAAAAGAAAGAGAAGAAGAAAAAATATGCAAAAGAAAGAAAGAAAAAAAAAAAGAAGAATTCATTGATTGAGGGGGAGCCTCTGCTTTTACTCACCAAATACCCCTTGATTCCTAGTGGTTTGAATTCCCTATAGTTGTGCTTAGATTCTCTTGCCAGAGGTCCAACTTTCAGATCACTATTAGGATTAAATCTAGTGTTTGTCAAACTTCAAGAGTCACACACACACTTTTCTCATGGGATCTATGCTTTTCACATAATGCATCACTTTCTTTCATGAGGAATATTCTCCAGACTGTGCACATTGTGTTTACTAGTAATTGTACTTCTTAGATAATCTTGTGTGTTTTAAGGTACAAATCTGAGATTTCTTGCTTGCTCCACCATATTATTTTTATCTTTTTCTTCTTGTTCACTGTTTTCAGTGTTTGTGGTTGCTTTTAGTGAGGGGGAGTTTGGTTCATCTTGATTTGGGTTGGTAAGGGAGTTTGGTTTTTCATTGCAAGAGTTGTTTAGCATGAACACTTTGATATGTTTGGTAAGGGAGATTGGCTTTAATTGTTTTGCAAATTGTTATGCACTGTTTGCTAATTATTTCCTTCTTGCATGTTCCTGGTATTTACATCGTCATATCATTGCTTGGGCTGGTTTATGATCTTGTTTTTGTTGTTTGAGAGTTGTTTTTCATGAGTCTTAGTTTTCATCTATTCATGTTTTCCATCTCATGTTTCAAGATAATCGTGTCATATGTCTATTGCTTTTTCATATACTCTTGTGGGACTAATAGTTGTTTTGGAGATTGTGGCACTAATAGCTGTTTTGCAGATCATGACCTTGAGAAAGAAGTTTGTCTTTGTTGGCTGTAATGGGTTGGGGTGTTTAGGATTTTATTTGTTAGGTGTGTTTTCTCACGGCATTGCCAAATGGGGAGATTGTTAGGTTTTATTTTTGGCAACCCCGTTTGACAAAACTCCTTTCAGTTGTATTTGTTTTCGCATTTTTATTTCAGTAAGGCTATGAGTTTATTATATGCGAATCCAACCCGAATTCTGCCCGCTCGAGAGAAGTTTGTGATGTTAATGCTTTCAAGATTGCCACTTTCTCGATTATGACGGGTCGAGCTGTCCGTTAGCTCATGACCAAAAGCAAAATGCAAAAATGTATTCAATTTTGGTCTCCCGCCGGCGGGAAAGTGACGCTCGAGCGGGGTTTACAAGCTCACAGCATCTCTGCTATGCCTGAAAAAGTACTGGATGGTGTGATTCGACGCTCGAGCGTCGAAACTGATGCTCAAGCATAAACCTATATGAATTGCAGAATATGAAGTCTCCGCTCAAGCGGGATGTACCACGCTTGAGCGGACCATGCGAACACAGTTTTTCGGATTTCAATAAGGATTGGGTTTTCTTCCAAATCTTGGATTACTTTTGGTTTTCTATAAGTAGTTGGTTTTCTCCCAAAACTAGACTACTCCTGAAGTCCTTCAGATCTTCTTTTTGGATTCTAAGGCTTATATCTGCAAATATTTTGTTAGTTTTCTTTGATGTTTTATTAAGTATTCAACTCATGGTTTAAAGAGAGTACATCAAAGGTTTGTTTGTTCTACAAAAGAGAGAGTTGTTCTTCGGTGGATTCTGAAGAATTTGAGCCTGAAGCTTTGGTGGATTCCAGGGTGGCTCATCGTAAAGACAATTCTGAGGTGAAGACGGGTTGGAAGAGGCACATAGAGGTTGGTTCAATTAGGCGTGGATTCGCTAGGTAATTGAAAGTATACCTGTGTAATTCTTTTAAATCTTCTTAGTAGATTGTTTTTGTGGCTGTTGCCCGTGGCTTTTTTTATGACAGTTGGAGGTGTCCAATTGTGATTTTTCCACATAAAATCGTTGTGTCTCTTTGTCTTGATTGTTTGATTGGGATTGTTATATTCTGCTTAAAATTGATACATAATCACACATCAACATCTAGAGGATTTCTAGATTTTTCAAGACTAGATCTTCAGGTACCTACTCTCTGTCTTTGTTAGTGTTTCTTCAACAATGCCATTATTTAGGATAAATTACAAAGACCATTCCTCATGTTTGAAAAATAAATAAATAAAATATACTTATTACAAGTTTATCATAATTAGAAGATTTACTAGGTCAAATTTATCATTTTTATTTTAATAATTTTAAATTTATCTAATATACATTATCATTATTGATCATTTTCCATTTCATTTTACATTGAAAGTAGAATTTTATAATTCTCGGTCTGATTCAATGATTTGATTTACAATCCCATGTAGGATTCCATTTTTAACAAACTAGAGATTAATCGGAGCAAAACCCTAGACACCCTTTGTGAGCCCAAAAAAAATTGATGGAAATTTTTTGAGAAGTCCCATTTAGTTAATTTCTTCTTCTTTTTTCTCACTAATAAACAACCTTCTTGAATACTATTTATATATGCTTAGTTTCTTTTCATGTAACACATATAGACTGGGCATAAACTTTGCATCCTTATATGCAGATGAAAAGTTTCATCGCCAACTTCCCATGGGCAATCCAAATATTTGTGAAGATAGCCTTGCCATCCTTCATCAATCAACCGAGCATCCTACTGTCAAAGTAGCATTTGATTCGCCAGGAAACTCGCGAACCGATTCTTTTGCAGAAGGTGACAAGAATTAGAAAAGATGAACTGACTATTTAGTTTGAACTCAAAACAGTTGCTTCAATTGATATGTTGAACCTTGTCAATGCCGCAATTCATGGTCTGGAAGAAATCAGAGAAAGGGCTCGCTTAGGAGCAATGTTGTTGAAGGACAGAAGAAGGTGAATGAAGGGAAGCACATTTCGTTCTCTGCGATTAGTGAAATTCAGAAGCGGATCAAGTGAAAATTGAGACCTTCTTCAATTGGAAATTGGCCTGGTTTTTGGGGGTATACTTTCGGTTGGTGCCTTGCCAACTGAGTTTTAATCTATGTGTGTTTTCTTTTTTCTTGTCTTTGGGGCCCGGTTGTTTAATTGTGCTTTTTGTAGCATCTTTTCTTATTCAATAAAAGGGTCAGTAGATGTTTGTTTTTTTTAATTTGGCAAAATTTCATTTTGTCTTCCTAGTTTTTAGTTTCACCAATTCAAGTCACGCTTTCAATTGTATTGCAATGTGACCCCGTCAATTATTATTAGCATTTTGGATGGACACAATCGTTTCATGTGTGAATTTTATCAATTTCCGTACAATAATTGTAACAACATGGAAAACAGATAGTACAAATTATTCAAATAAAAAAAAAAAAAAATACTTCCTCTAAAAACTTTAAACCAGCAATAACTGTCTTAGTTTAGGGCTTGGGATCACCTGTCCCAATTTGATGTACCAATCTTTTGTCCCGTTATTTAGATGTTACCATATCATCTTGTGTAAATTAAAACTTTAGACTTGCACCACAGGATTATTATTTCTGATTTGCATATCTGGTTATAAACCCGACGGACTTCTATCACACTTGGCACGATTTTGACTGCACCGCCATTATCGGAGTCTCCGCAGCAGCCGAAACCGTTACAAAAGTTCAGGAAAAAGAAAGAAAAAGACTTCAAATCTAAACACTTCAAAGAGATTTCTTCATTATTATTCTATTATATTAAATTCCTTTTTCTGGGTTTCTTCTTGGTTCCCATTATATACCTGTAGATTACTCATCTCCAATTGTTGCACAAAATCTTTTGACCTATTGCCACTTTGAAGATTCAATATAATTAATTTCACTTCCTTTAAATAATCTATTTGTATTAATGGTGATTTCGTTAAATAGAGACATAACCTTACAGTTGTAGATTATTTATTTATTTATTTATTTTTTCCCTATAGAAATAGATTGCTAAGATGTAGTAAAAACGAAAAAGAAAAAACAGAGCATTGGAAAAACATGAGGTTAGGTGCCAGAGGCTTTTCAACAGCCCTGCAATTCTTTATATTTGTTCCGAGCATTACACAGTTCATTGCATGTCAACCAGATCAGTGGTTATTTGTTGGTTCCTCTTCCACACCACTGTGCCGTCGGCGGTGGTTAAGTATGGCAAAAACTTTCGAATACCCAAAGTAATTCCTCTTCTCAATAATCAATCCTATGGTGCAAGCCTAAAGTTTTAATTTTACACAAGATGACGTGGCATCATCTAAATAATGGGACAGAAGATTGGTACAGCAAATTGAGATAAGTGATCTCAAGCCGTAACTAACGCAGTGTCAAAACTTGGTTCAACCATATCTTTGTAGGGCAATTCATAAGTTTTTGTGTAAGTTGTCATAAATATATATAAATATTATAAAATTATGTAAATTTTTTAAAATATACGTAAATTAATTAATAAAAATTTTAAAAATCACAATTTATATATATTTGTGAGAATGTAAGCGACTTTGTAAAATAATTTATGTATATTTGTAAGAATTTATACAAATACATATAATATACACCTTACGCATCCAAACACTTCCCATCATTGTATGTCCAACAAAACCCATCATGCCCTCGTTTGGCAAGTTATCAACACTCCCCGGCACTGTTGTTGGGAGAGAGGGCAGTCGCATCGTCAGGTACTCTAATAAGTGAAATCATTTAGCAAGTTATCATTAATGTCATGTTATGTTATATTTTTAGCTTTACATAAGCCATCAACATTTAAAAATTTATAAGTCTCACATATTTCCAATTACATCGACAAAATTAATTTAAACTAGTCAAATTGCAAACAAAAAGAAAATATTGGGACAATAATACCATCGCTTCAATAAAATAATAAGTATATCTCATAAAAAAAAAAAAAAAAAAAACTCACTGATGTGGCCCCTTTTAATATTCAAAATTCTCTATTGCATGACATATATTAGTAAGAAAATTTTGTAAAATTTATTAGTTTGAATAGTATTTCCCTTCTAAGAGGAACAAGGATCCTCTGTCTCCAAATATTCCTATCCTCCTGTCTCAAATCACTCACAACCATTGGATCATATGAGAATCTCAAGAGAGTGATTTGGGATAAGGGAACAGGAATATTTGGGGACAGGAGATCCTTGGGCTTCTAGAGAGATTGAAAATTGTGTATAGATTTGATTATTATTTTTAACTATACTAAATCAATTTGTAAACTCCAGATGTAATTTTTGTTTCCTAAGTTCACTGGTTCAATTTTTTAAAATTTAAAACTTTTGAATAAAATTCCACATATCCTTTAAACAATTTACAATTTTGGAATTCCAGTGGTGTCAATTGTGACCATTACAATAGTTGTAGCTCCGCCCATAATTTATTCATTCATACACACATGCATCATCAAGAAAAATATTTTAAGTAAGAATCTTATTAAATTATTGAATGCTTTCAACACACCTTACATAAAAAATACGAACCCCATTATTGATTAAAACAATTGAAAACATACTTTAAAGAAATTAAATTGCAACTTATCAAATTGATCTTTGATCAAAACAATAATGCTAAGATGATAATATCTTTTTTTGGTGTTTTGTTTATTAAGGATATGTTTAGTTCATGGATTTAGTGAGAGATTTTTATTTTTATTTATTTATTTTATTTTATTTTATTTTTTTTGGGAGGGGGGAGTACATGTGAATAAAATATAATTACATTTCACGTAATGCCCCGACCTTTCACATGTCATTGACATTATCCGCTTTGGATCACGTCCGCATGGATTTGTTCTTCCCAGTGGGTCAACCATCCCAAAACTACTCCCGCCTAAGCATGCTTAACTGTGGAGTGCTGCTAGGAATTTCATCATTCAAGAAAATGCCTCGATGCTATATAAGGGTTTAAGTTTTACTTTTATAACCCAGAAACTCCGCCTCCATTCCCGATGTAGGATACTGGGACCTTACAATCCACCCCTCTTAGGGTTGCACGTCCCCGTGCAGTAGCCTGCGAGCTCACAAGTCCACCCACATGCACCGAGAGACACTAGGGGCCCACACTCGGTGCTCCATAGAGTCGGCTCTGATACCATTTGTAATGCCTCGACCCTTCACATGTCATTGATATTGTCCGCTTTGGGCCACGCTCGTACGAATTTGTTCTTTCCAGTGGGTCACCCATCCCAGAACTACTCCAGCCTAAGCACGCTTAATTGTGGAGTTCTGCTAAGGATTTCACTACTCGGGAAAAGGCATCGATGCTATATAAGGGTTTAGGTTTTTACTTTTATAACCCAGGAACTCCCCTTCCATTCCCGATGTGGGACACCGGGACCTTACATTTCACTACAAAAAATACAGCTTTTAGTGGCGTTTGTAAAACGCCGCTAAATATCTGAAAAACGCTGCTAAAATCTTTGGTGACGTTTTTATTATACGCCGCAGATACAACCGTCGTTATATGTTTGTGACGTTTAAAAAACGCCGTTGTAGACCTTATTGAGACGTTTTAGAAAACGTCATGCTACAATCACCGGCGGTGATTCCTTCCGGTGAGATGACGTCATACAGACCCTATAGCGGTGTTTTTTATGAAAACGCCACTAAAAGCACTTTTTTTTTTAGGGAGGGGGGGGGGGAGATGCAACCTAATGAAATTTTAACCATTTGGCAATAATATTTTATTTGCTACTAGCTAGAATTCTCCAAACCCTGTTTCAAAAAATATATATATTCAACCAAACACATCAAAATTGAAATTACAAAAATCACAACCAAATTCATATATTTCATCATCATCTCAAAATTTAAAATACTAAGAAAAGAATAAATGAAACAAAAAAAAAATGAAATTAGTAGCAAATAAAATATTATTATCATGTTATTATCATGAATACTCAAGAGAAAGTAACCCTTGTGTGTAAAAGCCAATACAACACATGTTATTATCATGGACCCATATAATTTTAAGACAATACACCGAAAACCAACAGTGATAAAAAAAAAATAAAAAAGGTTAGTCAAGCAAATATCTCCATTTAAAGCTCTCCAGACACGTAGTTGTTCCTTGAGAAATATGGACATTGGATCAGGTAGCTACAACAACTTAGAAATAAATAAATAAAAATAGATTAATCTAGTTGTTAAAATTTGGCTTTGGCCTGAAATTTGTACAGTTGTTTTGCCGGTTTTGGATATATGCTCATGTTCTTCACCCTCAAATGAAAACCTGGGAGTCAAATTAAAGAAATGAAAACCTGGGAGTCAAATTAAAGAAAAGAAAATCCATCAAAAAAAGCATAACAAATGCAAAGAAAACTCGCTAACACCACAAAACAATTATTTATCTTCTTCTAGAAAACCAGTAAAAAGTATCCCCAAAAAAATTGTCATTACCAAAAAATTATAGGGTTAATCACACCAATACCTCCTCAACTATTAAAGAATACCATCAGTTTACCTCCTTTATACCATGTCAACATTGACATGTAGTATCACCAACCAATAATAAAACTACATATGGGATGGTGAACCCCACTATTCAAATGTAACAACCCATTCCAACATAATTTTGTAACTACTGCATAGCGGGACTGATCATACTTACATGGTAATTTATAAAGTCGGTGATGGCATGCTATCACCATTGTAGTGAATTTTTTTCTTCCAAGAGAGGAATTTACGCAGTTTTATAGTTTAGGGGTTAGACTATACCGGTTCATAGATGGGGGGAGTAAACCGATATTCGTTCAGTTGAGGGAGTCTTAGTGTAGCTAATCGTATTTTATAACCCGAAACAAATTAAGGTCAAATCATCATAAGATGGATCAGCCAAAGAAATCTCCACAACTTAAGTGAAAATTTCTTGAATTGATGCAAACTGGTAGACATACACAAAAGTCACCAGGACTTGACTGAAAAGCAAAAGCAACATTACCTGAATGTGTGAAAAAGCCTGAACAAATTCACTCAATCCAACATTGAATCAGCACAGTAACTAACTATATATTGTTCCTAAGAGACAATGGTAGCCTAGTATTCCAGAACCAAATGAGAAAGCCACACTTTCAAGGAAAAAGAATCAGAGAAATAGTTCTTAAAAGGGGTCCAACATACCATGCAACCACCAACTGCTATTGGAACATCTTAGAATATGCTTTTCTCTCCAGATCTCGTCTATCCGAAATCTGTCCTAATTCCAACAATTCAAACCCCAAGAGTTGATAAGCATTTAATGCCATAAAAATGTTTCAGATTTTATGCAATCATACTAACCTTCTTCTTTTTGCGCCAAACTCTTTCTTATTCCGGTTGAAAGATGCCGAAACCAAGTCAGTTATCACGTTTCAAACCTCAATTCTATGAAAATTACAAACTCCAGACTATTAAGTATCTAGTTTAGTACTTGAAAACTGTCATTCAAATTTCAAAATGACTTTCAGTAAGACCTCAGCCATCTCCCAAAATAGATTAATGTTATGGTAGAATACGAAAAATCCATAAAAAATAAAACTTGTAGCCCACAGAGAAGGTAATTATTGCCAAGTTAATTTTTTTTTTCTTTTGCTATTTAGGATTTCATCAGAGTGAAATTTATAATGTGCTGAAAGTGTTGACAATGCATTATATTTATAAAAAGTTCAAGGTTAGAAACTGTCACAAACCATCATTTGGCTCCAATTCCAATGCCTTCTTGAAACTTTCGACAGCAGCATCTATATCATTAAGTGCCATGTATGCCTGACAGTTCAATACAACGACAATCATAAGGACTACAAATTAGTCAATAGGACAATATGCAAGCCACAATGCATACAAAGCCAATTGGGAGTTGGCCAGGCAAGACAACTCTTAATACTACCTAATACTCACATAATTTAGTAAACACATGAAGTTTGTGACAAATGCAACTAAAAATTTTAGTAAACATTAATAGATTCATGATTAAACATTTAGCACACTTGGGGTGCGAGTGGATGTCCTCTGAAAATTAAACAGTTTATAGCCTATATTCAATTATACATAGAGCTTGAAGGCACATATTATAGCTCAAGTGCGGCTACCAAAGAAAATTGCAGTCAACATAACATCTAATGTTATGCAATAATAATTTTTATAAATTTCAATTAAGAAACTAGCTGTAATGATGTAACCATTCAAAGCAATGTTTTGAAAACCAGAATACATCAACAAAGCAACCACATAAATGGGGCAAATTTTATCCAGAAAACCCCTCTTCTCTTAGCAGTTAATAACATCATCATCATCATTAGTTTATGATGCAAATGGCAAAATATTCATGGATTCCTCTCTAATTGGTCTCAAGTATCTCTTTAAAAAGAAAAGACAGGTACAGACAGATAGCCAACCATTGCTTTTAGCAATTAATGGGCCTATTGAGCACATTTAAACAAAAACATGAAGATGGAAAAACATTCCAAGACAGGGGCCACATTTTAATGCTTTAACAACATTTGAAAATATATTGACAGTGTTTCCACAATCTAGCTGGAAAACAACCTAAAATAACCTTCATTTAGCAACAAGCAAAGAACATTGAACATATTAGAGAATCCCAAAAACTTCACAATGATATGGTAAAATGCAAGACCACAAAGTAAACAAATGTCCTTTTAAACAATTATGCACGAGTTGCATGTTTTTAAGGCCTAGTTTATTGCTTATTAATAAAATGAACAAGAAAAGTGCAACTCTACTTAACTCAAGTTGACCAAATGACAGTACTAGGCTTGCTCAAACTCAACATTTCTTAATTTTCTTAGGTTCCAAATATCTCTTGTCTTCTCATCTCTTACAAATTCCTAGTATTGATTTCCCTATGCTAGTGCAACTCTCAAGAAAATAGTGCAAAAATGGAACTACCTCTAATGGCGACCCCTCCGTGAACTCTGCAACCAAAACAAGCAATAAGCTTCATATATATATATACATACATACAATACACTTGAGAGACATATCTTAGAGTTGAATGAACAAATTTAAAATACTAGTAAAAAGCAATGTCTTGTGCTTTGTTTGGCAAAACGAAGAAATGAATTCAACATTGAAGCCCAAAAAAAAAAAAAAAAAAGTAGAGAGGAAAAAAAATCCTGTAAAATAGAGCACAAACCACAGCTTGGAGCTTTAAAATCTTGATTTTCGATCAAAATCTCCAAAAACAAAGTATAAAATCAAATGCTAATGAAGGACTGGTTTTGCTTTTTGTGAAAAAGATAATCCGAAAACGGAAATCAAATTTTTAGTTGATGAAAAAATATGTGATTTTGATTAAGTTTGCATAAATGTGCTTGACATATATTAACTTACCTTTTGGATGAGTTTGACCTGGCCAAACTCGATTGAGCTCTTCAATGGCGGTGTATAGACTGATGCAGAGATCGAATGAGCTTGAAATTGGTCTACTTGAAGCAAAGATTGATAAGGCTAAGCTGTTGATGAAGGACACAGCACCACGCCTCAAGCCCCTGAACTAGTGTTCTGTGATACCGAGGCTGTTGGATGCAACTCTCGATCGGCAGCAACATCTCTCTATCACCACTCCATTCTTTCCATTTGCTGGTGATCAAGAACTCCATCCCAATGCGTGGACCATAAAGAGGAAGAGAACGAAAATTAGAAGAAAGAAGCAAAACACAAAAGGCAAAAGCAAAAAATGCTAGATTTCAACCAAATCGAGTGAAGAAGAAACTGAATTTACAAACATCAACGTAAATACATTCCAGATCGTTACTTTTTAGCCATGAAACTACACAGATCTTCGGTGAATTCAACAAATCCCTTACCTTGAGCCATGCCGCACCCAAACACGAAGAAGAATGAGCCCTAGATTGATTTAAATTACAGAGATTCAAACAATAACTAAGGTAAACGCTCAAATCAAATACAGAACCAGCTTTTCAAGATCAAAATGATGAAGAATCGATCCAGATCGAACCACCAAGTGTTGATCCCTCTCTCTCTGTCTCTCTCTGAAGTCGCCTCTCTCTCTCTCTCTTGGACTCCCACGACTCTTAAAAGAAAAAAAGAAATTTAAAAGAAAAATAAATACTTTTATCTAAACTAAACTACATCGTTTTAACCATAACCCAACGTTTCAAAAACGTTGTCCTACCATTTACCGATGACTGGCGTGTAGAAAACAAAATCGTGTGCTAGATTTTTCATATTTTACGGCGTTTTCAATAACGCTACTAAATAAATGTTGTTGTATCCCCTTTTTCTTGTAGTGTAAGTTCGTGCATCTTTTTCATTTCTTTTTTCAAGATTTTCTCAAATCTATGAACCAAACATAGCCTAACTATTACGATGACACTAATTGAATATAATGAGTCCAGAATGGATATCATTAGCATTCAACTCATATTAACGTAACCACGTAGTAAACAAAACGTTAAAAAAGAGAGAGATGGTAATCTTAGCATTATTGGCGGTCAAAATCACCTCTACCATGTATGAAGTAGAAGAACTTAGTATTGATGATAATAAGTTTTGGCAGAGTAATAGGTTTGCATGGCAGTGAAGCCGAGAACTAGGCCTGCAGCAACGACTAACAATGTGTTCCATGGAGGGATGAAATATTTAGCTCCCAAGACTAGCATATATTCATGACATATGACCATCACTCTTGCCCTAAGTCTGCGCAAGTCCAAACAAGCCTTGGGGTAGTCATTAATCTCTTTACACAACCAGGAAAAACAAAAGTGATTTAAAACAACTCCATCACACATGGATTTGAAGAGAGTTGTAACCACTTCATCACCACCATTGCCAATGTCATCATCACTCAAATCATTTATTATGATCTTTTTTATTCGGAGAATTTCTACATCATGCGAGGAACTGAGGAGACGTTTCATAAACAACGCATATGGTGTAATGTAATGTGAACTATCAATGTTGCACTGCTCAAAAGCAATCAGATTTCGAAAGATTGATTTTGTGATAGATTCCTGTATGTGTAATGGTGGCATTGTAACAACTCCTTTTTTGAACTTTATGTCTAGTAAATTTTCTGAACTAGTGTCAACATGAAGTCGAATTCTTGCCTTCAAAAGTCGTGCAGCACCAGTACACTTTTCGGATTTATTTCTTTGCTTGCCATGCTGGCTTCTGTCAAATGTTGGGGGGATGTAAAAATTGTGCAAGATATCAAGTAAATGGTCACTAGTTAAGTTCTCGGATTTACTTTCAACTGCTTTGTTGCTCATAGTCAAACCCAAAGCCGATTTCAAAAAGAGTAATGCTAAATTGACCATGCTATTCGTTGTAGTAAAGGAGTATGGTAACGGTTGCGGCATATGATTTTTTATAATGTCAAAAAGCATCTGCAGAATAGGAAAGGGAATCTGGTTCTCAAGTTGTGCCAAATCATGTTAAAGAGTTGCAATAGTTGAAGCATTGTTGATAATGGGGTCCTTTTCAACTTTATCCATATACTTCTCCATATCTGAGTTTCTCAAAAAGAGTTCAAGTATGAAGCAGCCATCAACTAGAAATATTTCAACTAGCTCTTGTGCGTCGAACTCTATGTTGGAAAATTTGATTTTTATAGGATTATTTTGAGCCAACTTTGAGTCCAAATTTGGATGGGGCCCACACGTCTTTTGAGGTGGGTTCGAAGAGGTGACGTGTTCCTTGCCGCATGGTAAGTCACACGGTGAAGACGGTTCATCAAAACCATTTATGAGTGAATGGGAAGTTGACGTCGTTTTCGGGTTTGTGGAATGGACAAATAAAAAAATAATATGTGGGTTTCCTTGTAAGGCTTGTCCCATATTGGAATCTTAAGAGAACTGATGTGTGTATATAAGTTTTAGGTGGCAACACTTGGGTTGGGTCCCAAGGGGCACCCCAAGTTTGTAGAAGGAAGGAGTTATGGACAAATTGAATCTTGGCTCAAACCACTACGCACGCACGCTGTCGTCTAGCCGTACTGGGCATGGGTGTAGGTTGTGGGTCGGGTTGGTTCTAACATTAATTTTTTGGGCAAAATTTATTTGAATTTTTTTTTTCAAATTCTTGCCAGAAATTATTTGAGTTTCAAAATGAAATTAATTCAAATTTTTTGTTAAAAAAATTGTGCCAATAGATTAATCTGTCACCGGACAAATTTTGTTTTTCCCATAACAGATTCAAAACTGCCAGCAGTTTCCAAAAGATAGAAACTGCCCATCAGTTATTTGTTCAAATAGTAACTGCACTTGTTTATTCAAATTCAGATCTGTTCATTCCTTTTGTACCTGTTCGGACATCCACTTTTTTGCCTATAAATACTAGAAGTTTTTCAACATTTGGTCATTCCAAAAAATTGATTTTCTCGCTTTCATTTTGCTCTCTTGCATTATTATTCTTTATACTAGTTTTAGAGAAAAATTCAGAGAGTATAGAACACAGGTTTTGTTTGTCGTAAAAATTGTTTGAAGTGCAACTACAATTTGTGAAGATCATTGTATCCTGGGAGGCAAACACCATTTGTCCTTAAGCATCATAGCAAGGCGAATCTGTCTTAAGGATATAGTGTCACACACTTGACTTGACCTTTTTGTACTTTTACATTTCAGTAAAATAAATTCTGTAAGTAATTTATTTTATTTGTTTAATTTGTTTCAAGTTATTTATTTTACAAAGAAGATTGTTCTAACAATCTTAAGACAAATTCAAATTATCCTATTTAAATAGAATTTTTCGTTTGTTTCCTTCCTTCTTTCTTCTTCTTATAAAAATTATGTTATGTGATTTTATAAAATAATATTCTGGTTGGAAAAACAAATAGTAGTAATATATTATTTGAAAAATAGTAGTAATATACTGCTTATTTTCTTTGACAACTAGTAGTAATATACTGGTGTTATTAACAATTCAGAATATTTATTTGTGAAGTTTGTCACAAATTAATTTTGGTTTTAAGAAATAATTTCTAAGTTTTCATTTATTAAAATTCTTTTTTCGGTATTTTAATTTTTGAAGTGTTACAAAAACATTTTTCTGTGTGAATTAATTTGTTTAAATAATTTTTTATTTGCAAATTAATTGAAAATAAAAGTTACAATTCTTGTTTCTTTTATTTTACAGAGTTTAAAATTCTGTGTTTATGGCTTAAATTTATGTGTAGTATAAAATTCTGATTATAATTTTGTTTTATAATTTAAATTCATGGCTACTGAAACTGGACAAACTAATACTCAAACAAGTACGAGTATGGTGGCTGTAATTGCCCCAACCTCTCCTCCTATTGTGACTGTGCCAATCAATCACGATGAGAAGCTAGAGAAGTTCTCAGGAACTGATTTTAAAAGATGGCAACAGAAAATGCTGTTCCATCTTTCAAACTCTTACCCATTTCTATGATGAAATAGTGATGTCTGCAGCATTTTAGGTTAAGTAATACTTTTAATGATTCTTATATCTAGGAATACCTAGTGGAGTATAGTAGGATACTCTTCATAAGAATAACCTATATGAGTGTGAACTAGGCCGGTTCTATGAGATTTGTGAAGGGCTACAATTCTCTAGAGCACTCATGAAAGACCAGGTTGTTCAAGGCCAAAATAAACACAATAGTGAGAACTAAACTGTGTCTGGTAATATATTGTGTAAGTTCTATTGTCTTGGTTTACACAAATGGCTGAACAGTTCAAGACATCATGTTTACTGGTTAGCTAGTAAATTCGATAGTGTCTCACAAGGGAAGGTTCAAAGCCAAATGCTATCTATCCTTTGCAGAATATTCACAATTTCTGTACTCTCTATAATTAGATCATGTTGTTGTATTTTCTCTCCATCAAATTCCATTCATGTGGGAGATTGTTGGAAAATTTGGTTTTTATAGGCTTATTTTGGGCCAACTTCGAGCCCAAATTTGGATGGGGCCCACACATCTTTTGGGGTGCGTCCAAAGATGTGACGTGTTCCTTACCGTATGGCAAGTTAAACGGTGAAGACGATTCATCAAAATCATTTATGAGTGAATGGGAAGTTGACGTCGTTTTCAGGTAAGTGGAATGGACAAATAAAAAAATAATATGTGGGTTTCCTTGTAAGGCTTGTCTCACATTGGAATCTTAAGAAAACTTGTGTATATATATAAGTTCTAGGTGGCAACACTTGAGTTGGGTCCTAAAGGGCACCCCAAGTTTGTAGAAGAGAGGGGTTATGGACAAATTTAACCCTGGCTCAAACCACCACACAAGCACGTGCCATGCCGCCATCCATCCATCCGGCCAAGCCAAGTCGTGCCGGGTGCAGGTGTGGGTTGTTGGTCGGGTCGGTTCTAACATTAATTTTTTGGACAAAATTTATTTGAATTTTTTTTTTTCAAATTCTTGCAGGAAATTATTTGAATTTCAAAATGAAATTAATTCAAATTTTTTGTCTAATAAATTGTGCCAATAGATTAAACTGTCACCAGACAGATTCTGTTCTTTCCATAAAAGATTCAAAACTACCAGCAGTTTCCAACATATAGAAATTGCCCAGTAGTTATCTGTTCAAACAGTAACTGCACCTGTTTATTCAAATTCAGATCTATTCATTCCTTTTGTACCTGTTCGGTAACCACTTTTTTTGCCTATAAATACTATAAGTTTTTCAGCATTTGGACATTCCAAAAAATTGATTTTCTTGCCTTCATTTTGCTGTCTTGCATTATTATTCTTCATACTAGTTTTAGAGAAAAATTCAGAGTATAGAACACAAGTTTTGTTCATCGTACAAATTGTTTGGAGTGCAACTACAATTTGTGAAGATCATTGTATCCTGAGAGATAGGGGCCATTTGTCCGTAAGCACCGTAGCGCGGTGAATCTGTCTTAAGAGCAGAGTGTCACACACTCGATTTGATCTTTTTGTACTTTTATATTTCTGTAAAATAAATTCTGTAAGTAATTTATTTTATTTGTTTAATTTGTTTCAAATTATTTGTTTTACATAGAAGATTCTTCTAACACTCTATATATTCTGAATAACATATTCGAACTTCTCCTTCCAAATCTAGTATGGGAGTGGCACACTCCTTGAGGGTTGATGGTGCAGCTTCAGATGTTCTCCTAAAAGGATGGAGCATGTATCACTGTTTGTGCTCTTTAAAAGCTAGCAACTCCTTGTTCTTATGATGAAAAGGTCCGATGGAGACAATACTAGGTGTATAGGCTTCTTCCTTTAGTTTTACAAGTTTATTCGGAACTTTGTAGATACTCAATTTCAATGGCCTTTTCACTTCAGCCAGCTTGTTATTAATCGAAATTATCCATTCATCGCCCGTCTTCTTGGCTTTTACATTCTTGTTAGCTTCTATTTCATTCACCATCATGCGGAGTACTATATATTCAAAGAAATGAAAAGTGTCGTTTGATGTCGAGCTCTTGCTCAAATTTTTACTTAAATTTAGGCAAAAGACTTATTTTGATATTATTCTAATGGACAAACTTAGATTTAACCATAAATTTCAGTAGAAGTTTCAGTAATGGCCCTTTTGGGTGAAATCATATGCATCTGTTATAGAGATTTCAATTGGTGATTTCATGAGAAATATTGAACTTGTAAAGATTACAAAACTACGCAGATTAAAAAAGGGGATGGGTTGATGAAAATGCTGGTAGAAAATTTTGATTTGTTCGGTACAATTTTCATTTTAATTTGCTAGTTTTGGTTACCTGAGATTGGGTATGGACTAATGTTTCTAATTCTCCATTTATGTTTTGTGCTGTGGTCTTCCCTTGTTTCCTTAATTGGTTAGTACATTGGTTTTGATGGTTTGTGGGTGTTGGTTGGCATTTGGAGTTAGGGGGGAGTTTGGAAATTGATTTTTTTAATTTTTGGATAAATTACATTGACACCCCTTGAGGTTTATGTTATTATAGTTCCCCCCCTTACCTTTTGGAAATAACATCTCCCTCCCTGAGGTTTAAAGTTTCATTATAGATTCATCCCCAGGAATTTAATTTTTTTAAATACCAATTTTGCCATCACTGGGTAAATTACATTGATGCTCCTCACATTTTAGAAATTACAATCCCCTCCCTAAGGTTTAATGTAGCATTATCAATTACCCCCTCGATTAGTATTAGCTTGAAAAAAAATTCATTGAAAAAAAAATTCATTGGAAAAAAAATTATTTGAAAAAAAAATTAATTGCAAAAAATTTTGTTAGTAAAACTTTTAAATTTCTGTTTAAAAACCAACGTAAACTTATTTTTTGAATTTACATTTTTTTCCTCAAATTTACAAATGGAGACAACAATTTATAAACCAAAAAATTTATCAAACACGTTTTTATGATAGTTTTTAAAATTTTTGTAAATATAAATTGAAAACTGAAAGCGAAATGGTTACCAAACATGTCTCAGATAGTAAAAATATTGTAAAATTAGCAAATAATTAAATAAGTTAGTAACGTAAGAAATGACTTGTCAAAAGATTCTTAGGCTATGTATGGTTTGATTTTTGAAATTTTTTTAAAAAAAATTAAAAATTAAGAGGCCTAAATTCAAAAAATGAGTTTATGTTGGTTTTAAACAGAAATTTAAAAATTTTACTAACAAAATTTTTTTTTCAATTTTTTTTTGAATTAATTTTTTTTTTCAATTAATTTCTTTTCCAAATAATTTTTTTTTTCAACTAATACTAACCAAGGGGGCAATTGGTAATGTTACTTTAAACCTTAGAGAGGGGATTGTAATTTCTAAAATGTGAGGGGTGTCAATGTAATTTACCTAGTGAGGGAAAAATTGGTATTTCAAAAAAATTAAAATGCTGAGGGGGGAATCTGTAATGAAACTCCAAACCTCAGGGAGGGAGATGTAATTTCCAAAAGGTGAGGGAGGAACTGTAATAAATATAAATCTCAAGGGGTGTCAGTGTAATTTACCCTGAATTTTTTATGGAAAGAATATGAGAAAAGTAAAAAAAACAAAATTATTTGATAATTTCTAATGATTTTTTTAAAAAAAAAACTTTTATACTAAAATTAAGGTTCCCAAACACTCCTAAGGGGCCATTTGGGTACATCTGACTATAAGACTTGTGGTGGTGATACTGAAGAGCACTCATCGGTAGCGGCTGGACTAAGGCTCCACACCGATCGAGCCGCTACCAGTTTGACTAATTTGATAGTGGGTCCACCGCCGTTCTATGGGAACAAGCCAACCACGCTTGATCTTCTTAGGTTAGGGATTGGAGTTGGTGGAGCCTCCATTGCTGGCTTCTCGACTTTGTTCACTTCTATTCGAGGTGGGATTGATGTTGCTGCAGCTAGTGGCGGAGCAAGGAAATTAAGTTATAGGGGGTAGTTATTAATCACAATTTTCTTTTTTTTTTTAAAAAAATGATCAACATTAAGATAATTTTAATTTTATATGCTAAATTTAAGCATAAGAAATTAAAAATCATTATTAATAGGAACAAATCAAAATTCTATAATAGTGTATAACAGCTCGGTGTAAGATGGTGATGTAAGTTTGTAATTTTAGCACAAAAAATTATAGATCAAAATTCCTAATTTTAGAAAATAAAAACATATCATTTATAACACAAATTATTATAAAATCTATTTAATTTTTATTTTACAAAAAATATTAAAGAGATGATATTGCGTATAAATGATTTGTTTTGAATGGAAATTATTACATAGTCTTAGAGTACCATATGGAGTTGCCTATGTGATGCTAAGAGCATGAGAAATCACAAATCACATTAAATAGTTTGTCAACTACCTGAAAATAATAAGTTAATTATATTCAATCCATATAATTTCCTACTACACTATTGGTTTAATCTACTACATAAACAATATCACATAGTGCTCCCAAAGTATAAAATAACTACTTATCATTAACAATACAATAAATCCTTAGTCAAAGAAAATGTTAAGAAAAAAATAAATACATTTTATATATGACCACAAAAATAAATACATTTTGTATATGTTAAGAAAATGTTAAAATTACCAGTGCTCCCAAATTAGAATTTTTTGTGACCAACATTGAAATTTGGTCGGCAAAGCTCGAATATGGAAAACCAAAAAAAAAAAAAGAAGGGAAAAATGAAAAAAAAATTTAGCGACTACAAAAATTTGGTTGCAAATAATAAAACGACCTCGTTTTAAATGTAATTTAAGTAAATTGAAGGACAATGCCGACCAAATAGTTTTGTAGGCAAAAATTGGCCTATACCAGTGGAGTGAATTTTTCAAACTCTTTATACAGTATATAGCGTGCACCACTCCTCATATGCACCTCTTCGTTGATTCTCTTGCTTGATTGTAGTCACTGAAGTCGCTCCTCTTCTGTCATCGCAGTCGCCTATGCCGCTTCTTCGACCAAGCATCAGCGGTGCTTCGAGAAGTACTTGGGCCTCCATATATAGGTCTGTATTTTATCTCTCTCTCTCTCTCTCTCTCTCTCTCTTAATCTTTGTATTTGTGTTCCATTACTCCTCTTACTCACATGGTTGCTCTCTCTTTTCACACCTAATAGCACCACTATCACCAATTTTCTCACATGGTTGCTCTCTCTTTTCATACCTAATAGCACCACTATCACCATTTTTCTGCTACTACTATCTTCAGATAATCCTGAGATTAGGTATGGATTCTCTCTCTCTCTCTCTCTCTCTCAATTTCTCTATTTTCCTTTGTTTTCCCTAATTTTCAAAACCTTTTTTTTTTTGAAAACCCTAATGGGTGAATGTTTGAAGAGATGACTAAAATCATACTCTCCAGAAAATGCAAAAAATGAAAACTGATATATATATATATATATATATGTAAATATATGTATATTCTTGTTTGTTCTGGTTGGGATGACAGAACACATGCAAGTATACCATATTTCCTTTATATAATTTGCTTATTAGTTGGGAATTTTGTGTATCACTATTTGTATGATCTGGGTTATCCTTGGATAGCATGATCAATCATTTTTATCTCATCGATTGCCTTGTATGTACATAAATATATATACATATAAAGAGGTTTGATCTTTTTCTCTGTGAAAAGGACTCATTTTCATTTTCATTTTTTTCTTCTCTCAAAAGGCATATTCTTTGTTTATAGATTAGGCTTTGTTGTGCCGTTAGAAAAGTAATGTTGTGTCCTTCTAATATATATATATATATTTTTTCCTTTTAGAAAAAATTCCTATTCTTATAGTGAAGCATAGTGCAATTTTTAGTAAACATTATGACTAGAACAATGAAAGCAATGAGAAATAGAAGTCAAACCAAGTATCTTACAGAAGCAGGATTACAGAGCTTTCTGTTGCATGTAATTGTGGTCAAATACTGCATAAAAGAAGTGAAATCCTACTTATTATCCTCTTTTAATTAAGGAGTCATCATATTTTCAAATTTGGATTATGCTTTCCTTTCATGTTTGCAAACAAGAAAGATATTGGGCTTTCTTGCCTATAGAGTTTTTATTTTTCTTATTTTTACATTGATTGGAGTTTTGCATGTGCCAAGATTTTAACCCTTGACCTCCTAGCAAGGTGAAATGGTTCCGGCCAGCTGTGCTTGCCCCAGCAGGGTTATAAGGTCTTAAGCATTGTAAAACATAACACCTTAGGTTGTGTTGGCTGTGTCTCTGGATAGCCTTTGTGCCATGGTGACTATGTAGCTGTATATATGAAATTTGCTTTTTTGGTATCATGACAGGTTAAATATTTTAAAACAGGCTTCTTTTTATCTGTTTGGCTTTGCCAATATGGCAATTTTAAAGAGTATATGGTTCAAGTGTTTGCTTTGAGTTCGGGGTATTTTCCTGTTGCAAATGAGCTGTGTATATTACAACAGTTTAGTTGGTTATTATGTCTTCAACATGTGTCACTTTCTTGAGATCAAGCAGAACAGATCAAAACATTTAATGAAATAAAGTAGACAGTCCCCTGAAATGTGTTTGCAAAAACTTGAATTATCATTATTTCTAATACCAGAAAACTTGACTTACCAACTATGGTTTTAATTGCAAGTTAATCCAAACATATCTCCACATAGGCCGAAAAGAAAATTTTTTATACTTAAATGCACGCATGCGTAGTTGTTCACTTATTTTTCTTACTTATGTATAATTGTGGGTGTTATTTCTAGAGTCATAAGGTGCATTGATCTTTATGAATCAAGTTTCTTCATTTCTTTAGAACCATAGACATTCATAAGTCACTAAAATCATGAATTCACCTAAACTACTTTATGAATTATGTTTCCAGCATTGACAAAAAAAATTAATTGTAAAAGTCAATACTTTATTATTTTGCTCTGCTGCTGTAAGTATTCTTGGCCTTTTCTAGGGCCATATTACCAAGCTATAAAACCACCAAATGAGCCCATTTTTTTTCACCTACAAAATAAATGTTTAGCATGTTTAGGGTAGTTTATTACACTTTCTCTACTATTTTCTAGATTAATTAAGGTAGTGGTTGTTTTTTGTTTTTGAGTCACAGAAGCCTGAGGATCTAACATTCAATGCCACCCCTAGTTAAGAATATGAGCTCATTGCAGCCCTAAATAGGCCAAAATTATGGATCCCCTTGGCATGGTAATTATATAAAATAAGTAAATGCCTAGTCCATCTATGTGATTGGTTTAGGTATAGATTTTTGGTTTCTTGCTTAGGTCAATAGTAAGGGCATAAATGAAATTGACACTAACCTTAAAAACAAGTTCTTTCTCTGCCTGGGATAATGACGCAACCTATAATTTGCCTGTGTTACCGATGGATGGCCCTCTCAGCTTTCTTCATGTTTTGGACAATGCTTGGTATAGTTTATTAGTTCATCTAGTGCACCAAGATTCATAGAACTCTAATTTTCTCCTGATGTGGAGAAATTGGAAATTGTGAAATGATGTGTGCTTTACTTGTCATCATGTACACCTACTCATGTCTGGTGAGGAGCGACACTTGTTTGATCACACCAAAGAAGCTTAAGAGGACCAACAACACTTATTGTGTGCTTCAGTTTCATTCTTGACACCCGTGAGAGTAAAATATTTACATCTCGCAAGAGTCAAAGACTCAGAAGTGTAGGTCACACCTTGTGACTACTTTTTACAAGAGTTACACCACCTGTTTACTCACCTAGGCGATGAGGTAGTTTCCTAACATGTACTGTGAGACTCTGGGGTTTTGTGGAATAGAGGCTAGAGATGAAGGCTTTGCTACGGTGCTCTCCCCCCTCATGGGTCAAGCTACATTGGGCTAGTCCAACTAAGAGAGAGACTTCACCATTGCAATCCCTCACCAAGAGACAGTTCTAGCAACCTAATAGATTTCCCTACTGTTGCCAGCCTTCTCATACATATAGTTATAGTCTTGTGCTCACCTTCTATGAATAGATGGACATATTTCTCTTACGTCATGACTACAACACTGAGATTGAGGCTTCTATTTCAAGTTTTGGATCTCGGTACTTGCATAGAGAACTGTGTGTAAGTTTTAGATTCTTTCCCTCTCTCTTTCGGTTGGACTGGTACATCTCTTTCCCAGGCCCCCTTCAGTCTTCGGTGCCTCTAGATGAGTTTTTCCATTTCTCCAACAAACCTCCATAATCCTATCTACATTGGGTTCTAGCATCATGCCACTTGGTTTGTCCTGTACATTTTGGTTCAAAATGGCTAGCATTTTTGTTTGATGTGTATATTTTCTCACTATATTTCTTCAATCTTTATAATTTTACCATCTATATGTACATAAATATAAAAATATTGTATGCTTCTTTATTTCTGTTTTGTGCTCCATATTCTTAACATGAAAGTTATTGCATTGTTGTCTGGATTTGAGAATCTGAAAATACTTTACCTTTATAGGTTTCCATGTGATGACTCAGAAGTTACTTTGAATGTTTGCTTGGGCAAGCAATTTTTTGGTGGAGAATTGTTCCTTTGGGGCATCAGATGTGAAGATAATGTCAATGCAGAAACTCAATTAGAGGTATGTTATCATCAAAAGCAGTGATATTTGACTGCAATTAAGTTAAGTAATCATCTTTATCAAAAGCATTTATTTGGTCTGCAATCATAGAAAGGTAGGTCTCCACCCTTCTGGCTTTTGAAACAGGCACAGCCTGCAAGCCAACCTCCTATTTACTCGTTTAGTGGTCTTTTTGTTTGTCAATAATAGTCTCATTGACTTGCATTTGTCAAGAAGGCTCACTGTGAGACATTGTACTCTGCAAGATTTTCATCATTTAATAACAAAAATAAGAAAACTCCACAAAGATGTTTTTTTTTCTAAAATTTCAAGCCGGTATGTTTATCCATAAGAGGTCAATTCTTATAAACTGATGGATAACTAAGCTTGGCTGATAGTACTATGACAAAGCAAGTGCTTGACTTATTTAGCTTGACTAGGACAATATTAATGTTATGCCTTTTGCTTTCTTATTCTTTGTTTCATTTTGTAGTAAGATACTCATAAGGTCATATGTTGCCCTCTGTTGTTTATAAACAAAAGGTGTACCTCCTTACTTTCTCATATACATTTATTTGAACCACAAACTCTTGTAATGTAATTATAATTAGTAAGAATAACAGGTAGGTTGAACCACAAAATACGCCGTTTGAGTACCTTATGGTTCTAGGATTGGAAGGTTGAGGGAAGTAATAATAATGTCGTGTTTAATGATGGAAAAAGATGGTTTAAATATGGTTTTGGTGTTATTAGAAGCTAAGATGCAGAAAAATAACAATAAGAAGAAAATTCTAGAATTCACTCCTAGGAGCCTTAAGCATCACACCTGGGGTTTGATTGTATCACATTTCATAAAGAGCTTCAAAAGTTTCACAATCAAAACATGTTCTCTATTGAATTAAACTAAATTACATTGCTTTATAGACTTCAAGGAATTTCCTACACTAACTAGGATTAGGACTTCTAAATACTGCTACTACATAGGGAATTAGATTTTATTTCCAAAAACTTATAAAAGTAAGACTAAAAAAAAACTAATTATTGTTTATCTTGACTCCAAGACTATAGATGGGCGGTACAACCTATGCCTACAAATTACCAAAATACCCTTATGATATTCTATAAAACTTACAAGAAAATAACTAGTTCAATACCTAGCCTAAATAACTATAAATCTAGACTCTAAAAAGGCAAAAAAACTTTAGAACACATGATTCCAATTTGTCCCGAGTGGATTCAAATTTCAATTAATTACAATTTCTGAACTTTGTCACTTCTTTAATTTCATTGTTCTCAACCTTATTGTTTGCATCACTTATTGGAGTTTATTATTTTGCATTCATAGGAAATCTTCGACTATTCCCATGTTCCGGGACATGAAGTTCTTCATTGTGGTTAGCATTGACATGGTGCGAGACCCACAAAATCTGGGCATACGATCAACTTACTGCTATGGTGCAGAAGGTATATTGGTTCCTCACCTTTCTTTGCATGCTTGTTGAACATGTGATTATAATAATAAGAAGTTGCTGCCTTTTTTTTTTCTTCTTCTTTTTCATTTGTTACCATTGGCACATAACATAAGTTGTTAGAATGTTATCTTAGCTTCTTAGAGGCCAGATAGCTCTAAATGAAAAAGCTTAGGAGGATCCAATAGGATGCACGATTACATATTTAGACAAACAAATGTGATGAAAAAAGGTGAAAATGGGCCATTTGGGGGCAACAATTGGAAACAGGCTCAAAACAGCCCCGATATCATAACCATCACCTCAGCCTAGATTAAACAAACTTGTAAGAGCCCTGGGCTGTGTCGATGGGATGCACGGTTAGATATTTATGCAAGAAATTGTCCATCGAAATGCAAAAATATGCGTAGTTGGAAGGAAAAAAGGACATATAATGAGTGAACCTCTAATGTAACAAACTTTTCTTGGCAACCTCATGTACAAAAGATATGCTTTCAGCTTCATAGAGATGCAACGGCTGTAGAAATAGGAGTTATTGCCGATACTGAATAAAATGCATTCACAAAATTATCATATAGCAAAATGCTACATGTATTTTCAATAACCTTGAGACTCTAACAAAAGGTTTTCAGAAAATCCTTTCAATCACATGGGCTTATAATTGATAGAATTTTACACTTCATCCTAGAAACGGCTGCCACAACTTATAACGACTCTTTAAACAATGGTGTGACTTCTAAGTTCAAAATAGCTAGCAACAAAACACCACCTTTTCCACATAGTTATTGAAATATTAACAAAAATAGACATTTCTTTAAAGAACAATAAAAAGAAGCCTTATTTGAGTAAAAACCACAGATGAAAACCTCCGATGATGAGGCCAATGCAACTAATAT
The DNA here is from genome assembly GCA_025200525.1 of Camellia lanceoleosa. Taxonomy (NCBI): domain Eukaryota; kingdom Viridiplantae; phylum Streptophyta; class Magnoliopsida; order Ericales; family Theaceae; genus Camellia; species Camellia lanceoleosa. Next base: position 133,142,894 of record CM045767.1, on the reverse strand, counting down.
TAAAAGTAGACGACAAACAACATTGGAAATGATCATATTGATATAATTGTAATGTTGGCTGGATACATACGTATGAATGTTGTTTTATTTACAAATTGATATTCAAAGTTTAATAATTTGTTCCTGTTAACTTTATTGAAATTGGAAAATTTTCATTTTTTGTCCAATTTTGCAATAATTTGATGTACACTTTTTTTCATAAAAAAGTACCTGACATTATTTATCTTTTTATTTGGTATAGATGGATGAACTTAGGCATGAAGCTAAATTATATAGGATTAGGTGGCACTTGTTACATTATTTGAAGAATTAAATATTTTTTGATAGATGTTTTGGTGGAGCATATTTGGGAACATATTTGGGTAGAATAGTAGTTATATTTTTGGATGGATGTGTATGGAAATACTTGGGTGGACTACTAGTTATATTTTTTTAATAGATGCTCATGGATAAAAATTTAAAACATATTATGTTTTAAATTTTTAAGCTAGATGGATGTGACTTGGATGATTATATAAATTACAAATGGATTTTTAATTGGAGGAATATGTAGTTTAGAATTACTTGTGGATGAAAACTTATAATAGTTGCTGACTTTCATTAAACAGGTTCAGGATTGGATGATTTGTTTATTTCGTCAAATGTTCATGATTCAGTTGACTTGAATTATGCTTGAAAATTACATATTATATTGAATAGATTGGATGGATTATTATGAATTACAAGTTTATTTTGTTGGATGTTGGCTCCCAAATTTTGGTTTTGTTTTTCTTGTTTTGGCGACCAAGTGATTAGTTGGGAAAGATAAGTAATACTTTTGCCGACTAAATAAGGTAGGTGAGAGGGTACATTTGACGACTAAATATTTAGTCGTTAAAATCATTAATTTTGGCAACCAAAGGATTTCGTCACTAATAGTTTAATTGTTGACTAAAGTTTGAGTTGCGCAAACATTTTTTTTGGCGACTAACATGTTTGGTTGTGGAATGTGAATTTTCGGCGACCACCATTTTTTCCAGCGAACCTCCATTCTTTTTCTCTATTTCTCCACTTTTTCAAGGTATTTTTTTTGCCTTTTATGTATAGATTTGTGACGTCGATTTGTAGATATGAAGTGTTTGATTTTGATTTTAGTTTTTTTTTTTTTTTTTGTGATCTAGTGTTCCAAAAATATATATATATATATATATATGTTCATAAGTGCTTTATTTTCTTTTTAATTTTTAGTGTTCTTTCTTTTTCTTTTCTGTTTAGTTTTGTTTTAATTTTATTTGTTTTTCCTGAGTTGTAGAATGCATGTTTAGTTAGTGTGTTAAAAAAAAAAAAACTCAACACCGAGCATCTTTTGGAGAAGATGAACGCCGCACATGCGGCTTGGGTCGTTGAACACACCAAAATTAAATACTAAACTATACCAAATTCAATTAGAATAATGGCAAGTCCAGATATCAATCCACAGGGACTTTTGTAAAATTAAACTAATTTAATTATTAAATTCCTAAATTAATTTTGATAAAAAGATTGGTAGTTTATAATCTAATTTAATAACGAATAAATTAAACTAAGGAATTAAATTATCAAGAATAATTGAAATTGGGTTTACTGAATTGGGGAAAAATCCTAGGATAGAGAATTCACCACTAACCACATAATTAGGGTTTCCAATTGAAATCAATTATGCTATGGTTTGAACGAATTAATGTTTCGCAACTACAAGTTCGAAGCATTTGACAAGAAGATCATCACATTCAATGTACGAGCACGAACCATCTCAAGTAATACGAATCGTTCACTCTAAACTAAGGTAGTGATACGACTTGTTCCTCGTAGCATGGTTCGTCCCATACCTTGAATGTGAAGGAAAAGAAAACAATTGTATGGATAATATTTAACAATCACAGAAAGTCAAATATTCAAAAGAATAATGAAAATTATATATAAAGAATTTCTAAAACACAATACAATGGTTCAGACCTTTATATAATATAAAATCAAAGAGAAAAAACCTATTACATGGCTGGGGTTTCATCAAAACCCTAGAAAAGGAGACTAGCCACTCATGGAGGAGTGGGAGGAGGTAGATGGAGAAGGAACCACCATGGGAGACATCTTTGAAGCTTCTTGTTCCTTTCTCTTTTCCAAACCCTAGCTTCTCTCTCTCTAGGTCCAAACAATTTCCGAACCCTAAAAATGCCTTTCTCTTTTCTTTTTATACTTCTACTTATTTCCAAACAGGTTTAAAACATCAGTTTGACTTTTCCAAAAAAAGTCAACTCCATCCAAATTTTGTCTTTTTGCCTATTTTATGCTCCGACGATGTATAACCTGATTGACATTCAACACACATAAAATACACGGTTTGACCAGCAAGTGAAGTTAAGAGATTCTAATTAACGGCCTCAATGATGTACATTTCGGCCTTAATCACATCCTCCAACTTACTACTTGCTAGTCCTCAAGCAAGTAAAATAAAATAAAATAAAATAAAACAAAATCTATCTATTTCCTCTTTCGTGGGACAACGGTTGCATTTAGCATATGCAACAAGCCTTTAAACCACAAGGTTCCCCCAAGTGGACGAGTAAAGTCTCGTGAAGGTTTCCAGAAATGATACCCACAAACATTAACATATTCATATATACTCAACAACAATTGATCACACTGCTCCACCTAACAATCAACTTATGTGCCACTACAGTGTGATATTGAGACATCATGAGTCAATAAAGACACAGTGGACAAGCATGAAGGAACCTATTGAGTCAAAACCACAATTCAGTTAATACAAAAGTAAAGTTCCCTATACTTGTGCATACTAGTAGACAAGTCATGAGTACCCTTGGTGTAAAGTGCAATCTCCATATTAGTTAACTATCCACTATAATAGCCCAGTGTAACTCATAATAACACCCAACATTTACAGAAAAAAAACTAACCTGTTGCAGCCAAGATTTTCAAAAGTTGTTGTTATTGTTGTTGTTTTTTTTTTTTTTAAAATGATTGTGCAATGTCCTGATCCATTAAGCTTTCTAATCAACCCATGTAACAAGTATTGGGCCAATGACTCCCAAACCAGACAGTTTTAGGACACTAGGTGTAAAGACACCCCTATGGGCTTAATAACTTGAGTTGAAAAGGCTACGAATCCGAACAAGTCATTCTTCTTATTTTTCCTTAACTGTGCAATGTCCAAGGCCCTTAAGCTTTCTGATTAACCCATGTAGCAAGTTTTGGGCCAATGACTCCCAAACCAGACGGTTTTAGGGCCTTAGGTGTAAAGACACCCCTACGGGCTTAATAACTCAAGTTAAAAAGGCTACGAACCCAAACAAGTGAAGTTTTTTTTTTTTTTTTTTTTTTGTTTTTGTTTTTTTAAGAATCTTGGCTCCTCATTTATTTTTTTTCCTGCAACTCTAGCTATTATCATGATGTACACCAGGGATTATAATAAAAAGATCACCGCTATGATAGTGTGTTCATGTGAATTAAGGCATACTCATGAAAAGTGTACTAAAATCACAAACACAGACAACTCTCCTCGTGCAAACATCACATGCAAGTATCTACCCAATAAACCCTTTTTATACAAGTCTACTATGATCTCCAAATAACATATGCAAATATCATCACCTTATTAGCAAAAAGTCACATCAGGTGAAGTAATGCAATCAAGTGAAACAGGTATAAGCATGAATTATGGGCCAAATAGGAATGCACAAAAGAAAATATAACCCTCATCCCCCAACTTGAATATGGCATTGTCCTCAATGGAAAAGGAAAGAGAAATGAGAGAATATTACCATAATTGTAGGTGCACATCCAGGTAGGCAGAGAGTAACATGTATACACTTCACACTTTTTGTTTTGTTTTGTTCCTTTTTTTTTTTTTTTGAAGAAAAGAAAGAACTAAAAAGGAAAATAAAAGTAAAAATAAAATAGACAAAATAATATACAGGTGGGGACTACGGGGAAGCCGGTGGTGGTGGTGGTGGTGGCGGGAAATGCTGGGCGAACAAAGCCTGCATCAAAGAGCGCGTCTCAAAGGCGTCATCCTGAATCCGTTGTTGGTGGGCGAGCAGCTGGTCGAAGGTCACCCAAGAATAGTCGTAATGCGCCTGAAAATCCGTGCACAACTCCATGAGACTCTGGTGATGCTCACGAAGAGTACTGTGGACCTGATCCACAAAGTGCTGAAGCTGTAAGTACTCTTCACGAGTCATGTAGAGCGGGTCCCCTTGGGGAGGCACGGGGGGAACAAGATGTGGTGGGTGGTCATGTACAGGTTCGTGGGCCTCATCAACTGGGGCACCTACCGGCTGCGGAATATGAGATATGCTATGTTGCCATTCCCGTTGGCCGAAAGTCAGATACCCTCTATCAATCTCCTCATCCTCAGCAATGTGGAGGTGGTTCAGCTGAAACACAAGTGTCAGCAGATTGGCAAATAGTAGTGGCCAAGTCAGGTTTTGCATAAGATCAGGCCGAACTGCCTCTCGTAGAAATTTCTGCAAGTACATGAAGATGATACGCGCAAGTGGGACCTGATAGCCATACTGATACCTGTGTAGAACCCGAACAAACTCCAATCGTCGCTCAGCTCGATGCCCAAGTGGAAGGACATTCTTATGGACCACGGAATCCTGGAATAGCAAGCGGCTAGGCAGCTTGCTCCGCCGTAAGCATGTGAAACTGAGATCACCGTGGGCCCTCGGGAAGTATTGCTGGATGAGGTTATGGATGGGCTGTCGATCCTCAACTTCCGGGAAGGGCTGATATTCCGGCTTAGTGAAAAACCCTAACAGTGTGGCAATCATGGATGAGGTGATATGGACAGCCTGACCATCAATGTTAGAGAGCAGTCCAGCCTCGGTGGGTGACTCATATAGGTTCTGGTAGAAGAGTCGTACCAGACGAGGATAAGTTGGTGCTGTGACAGAGCAAATGCCCAACTGTTGTCGGAGTCGGAGCTACTCAACGGCCCAAGTAGTGTCTGCCTTACCCTGAAAAAATTGCAGGTTGAACTGCGTAAGCTTGTGCAGAGGGCGTGAAGCCCACTCCGGCCGGGGCAAGTCACCCAGTGGTGGTGGTGAGGATGGTGGTGATGGTGGCGGTGGTGGCGCTGAAGAGGTGGAACCTTTGGCCTTCTTGGAGGCTCGAGCAACACGGCGACTCATATCTTGTACACACCAAAAGCAAATAGACACAAATCTGTGGAACCAATCATGAGAATAAAATAAAATATGAAAGTCCAAGGTTGCCCACTAATGTACCACATGTAATTCCCACTTCTTCTTTTTTTTTTTTATATATAAAAAAAATGAAATTAAATAAATGAATTGAAATGACATTAAATTAAATTAACTAAACTATAAAATAATTAAATGAACAATTATATTATACAAAAAAAAATTTTAAAAATAAAAAATTATAACATCACTAACTAAACAAACAAAAATAAAAATAAAATAATCCATAACTAATTAAACTAACTAGAATCACTAACGAACAAATTAAACTAAACAAATAGAGGAAATAAAAACAAACTAAATTAGGATTAGTATTAGCACATCATTTCTGAATTTTTATTTTATTTTTATAATTCGAAAAATTCCCGCACGTACGGGGCCCAAGTCGCACATGCGGCATTCATCTTCTCCAGAAGATGCTCGGTGTTGAGTTTTTTTTTTTTAACACACTAACTAAACATGCATTCTACAACTCAGGAAAAACAAATAAAATTAAAACAAAACTAAACAGAAAAGAAAAAGAAAGAACACTAAAAATTAAAACAAAATAAATCCCTTATGAACATATATATATATATTTTTTTGGAACACTAGATCACAAAAAAAAAAAAAAAAAAAAAAACTAAAATCAAAATCAAACACTTCATATCTATAAATCGACATCACAAATCTATACATAAAAGGCAAAAAAAAATACCTTGAAAAAGTTGAGAAATAGAGAAAAAGAATGGAGGTTCGCCGGAAGAAATGGTGGTCACCGGAGATTCGACGGACGGCAAGGAAATAGGATGCCGGCGGTGAGATGGTAGTGGTGAGGAAGAAGAAAGAAGAAGAAAAAGGGAAGAAGATGATAACAAAAAAGAAGAAGAAGAAAGTGAAGAAGAAGAAAGTGGGTTTGTGTGGGGTTGTGAAAGAGAGAGATAATATAGGAAGAGAGAGAGTGAAATCTGAGAATGAGAGGGATTGGGAGAGGGAGAGTGTTAGATAAGTTTTATTTTTTATTTTTTTTAAGTACGAAAATAAATAATAAAATAAATAAATTAATTAAAACTAAATAAAAACAAATTTTTTTATATACATATAAAAATTATAAATAAAATAATTGTATAGTTATTTATTTATATGTAAAATTTATTTATGTATTTATTTAAAATTTATTTACTTATTTATTTACTTTTTTGAAATCAGTAAATAAAAAAAATGAAATTAAAAATAGAAAAAAAAAAAAAAACAAAACGAAACAAATTTTTTTTTTTTGTGTGGAAATTCCCACACGTGCGGGAGTCAGGCCGCACGTGCGGCGTGCCTCCGCACCAGACCTCTACACTTGGCCCGCACCTGCTTTTTAAGTAGAGTGCAGCCTCTCAAATTGCCAGTTTTCCCGCACGTGCGGGGCCTATGCCGCACGTGCGGCGATTTGTTCCTCCGTTTTTTTTTTTTTTTTTTTTTTTTAAAATCGGCGTCCCGCACGTGCGGGAGTCAAGCCGCACGTGCGGCCGGTCAACACACAGCACCACGCACCTGCTTTTATAGCAGTGTGCGATTTCAAAATTTTCCAAATTTCCCGCACGTGCGGGGCCTAGGCCGCACGTGCGGTGATTTCATTCTTTTGGTGTGTGTAGGCTATGAGTCGAACGTGTATCTACTCGGATCTCCAAAAAGGCCAGAGGTCCCAGCATTTCCCGCTACCACCACCACCGGCTTCCCCGTAGTACCCACCTGTATATTGCTTTGTTCTTTTATTTCTATTTTTATTTTCCTTTTACTTCTTTCTTTTCTTCAAAAAAAAAAAAAAAATACAGTGTGAAGTGTATATATATTACTCTCTGCCTACCTGGATGTGCACCTTGAATTCTGGTAATATTCTATCATTTCTCTTTACTTTTCCATTGAGGACAATGTCATATTCAAGTTGGGAGATGAGGGTTATATTTTCTTTTGTGCATTTCTATTTGACTCATAATTCATGCTTATACATGTTTCACTTGCTTGCATTACTTCACTTGATGTGACATTTTGCTAGTAGGGTGATGATATTTGCATATGTTAATTGGAGATCATAGTAGACTTGTATGAAAAGGGTTTATTGGGTAGATACTAGCATGCGATGTTTGTACGAGGAGAGTTGTCTGTGTTTGTGATTTTAGTACACTTGTCATGAGTATGCCTTAATTCACATGAACACACTATCATAGCGATGATCTTTTTATTATAATCCCTGGTGTACATCATTGATAATAGCTAGAGTTGCAGAAAAAAATAAATGAGGAGCCAAGATTCTTTAAAAAAAAAAAAAACACTTGACTTGTTTGGGTTCATAGCCTTTTTAACTCGAGTTATTAAGCCCGTAGGAGTGTCTTTACACCTAATGCCCTAAAACCGTCTGGTTTGGGAGTCATTAGCCCAAAACTTGCTACACGGGCTAATTAGAAAGCTTAAGGGACTTGAACATTGCACAGTTAAGGAAAAATAAGAAGAATGACTTGTTCGGATTCGTAACCTTTTCAACTCGAGTTATTAAGCCCGTAGGGGTGTCTTTACACCTAGTGCCCTAAAACCGTCTAGTTTGGGAGTCATTGGCCCAATGCTTGTTACAGGGTTGATTAGAAAGCTTAATGGATCAGGATATTGCACAATCATTTAAAAAAAAAAAAAAATTTGAAAATCTTGGCTGCAACAGGTTAGTTTTTCTGTATATGTTGGGTGTTATTATGAGTTAAACTGGGCTACTATAGTGGATAGTTAACTAATATGGCGATTGCACTTTACACCAAGGGTACTCTTGACTTGTTTACTAGCATGCACAAGTACAGCGAACTTTACTTTTGTATTAATTGAATTGTGGTTTTGACTCAATAGGTTCCTTCATGCTTGTCCACTGTGCCTTTAATGACTCATGATGTCTCAATATCACACTGTAGTGACACATAAGTTGATTGTTAAGTAGAGTAGTGTAGTCATTTGTTGTTGAGTATATATGAATATGTTAATGTTTGTGGGTATCATTTCTGGAAACCCTCACGAGACTTTACTCGTCCACTTGGGATAACCTTGTGGTTTAAAGGCTTGTTGCATATGCTAAATGTAACCGTTTTTCCCACGAAAGAGGAAATAGATAGATTTTGTTTTATTTTATTTTAAATTACTTGCTTGAGGACCAGGAAGTAGTAAGTTGGGGGATGTGATTAAGGCCGAAATGTACATCATTGAGGCCATTAATTAGAATCTCTTAACTTCACTTGCTGGTCAAACCATATAATTTATGTGTGTTGAATGTCAATCAGGTTGTACATCGTCGGAGCATAAAATGGGCAAAAAGATAAAATTTGGACGGAGTTGACTTTTTCTTGAAAAGTCAAACTGATGTTTTAAACCTGTTTGGAAATGAGTAGAAGTATAAAAAGAGAAGAGAAAGGCTTTTCTAGGGTTCTGAAATTATTTTGACCTAAAGGGAGAGGCTAGGGTTTGGAAGGGAAGAGAAACAAAAAGCTCCAAGATGTCTTCCATGGTGGTTCCTTCTCCATCTTCCTCCTTCCACTCCTCCATGAGTGGCTAGTCGTCTTTTCTAGGGTTTTGATGAAACCCTAGCCATGTAATTATGTAGATTTCTTTTTTATTTTAAATTATGTAAAGGTTTGAACATTTGTATGGTGATTTAGAAGTTTCTTTTATATAATTTTTATTATTCCTTCGAATATTTGACTTTCTGTGATTGTTGAATGTTATCCATACAATTGTTTTCTTTTCCTTCACATTCAAGGTATGGGACGAACCATACTATGAGGAATGAGTAGTATCACTACCTTAGTTTAGAGTGAACGATTCGTATTACTTGAGATGGTTCGTGCTCGTACATTGAATGTGATGATCTTCTTGTCAAATGTTTCGAACTTGTAGTTGTGAAACATTAATCTGTTCAAACCATAACATAATTGATTTCAATTAGAAACCCTAATTATGTGGTTAGTGGTGAATTCTCCATTCTAGGATTTTTCCCCAATTCAGTAAACTCAATTTCAATTATTCTTGATAATTTAATTCCTTAGTTTAATTTATTCGTTTTTAAATTAGGTTACAAACAACCAATCTTTTTATCAAAATTAATTTAGGAATTTGGCAATTAAATTAATTTAATTTCACAATAGTCCCTGTGGATTGATACCTGGACTTGCCATTATTCTAATAGAATTTGGTATAGTTTAGTGATTATTTTTGGTGTGTTCAATGACCCATCAGTGTTTCAATTCCAATTTGAATACATGTATCAAGTTACATTTGATATGACATCTTAGAATAGCCGAGCCTATCTTAGTTGCATTTTTGCATGTGTTGCATTAGGCATCTTAACATAGTTAGGATCATGCATTGATTACTAACTAGTTGTTCTTTTGGCTCGGAGTACTAGGTAAGATTTTATGCTTCGGCATCCCTGCATGTGTGAGTGTTGCCATGACTGCATGCTTGCCATAAGGCTAACTGCTTAAGTGTTTAACTACCTGAATGCCTGTGGGTGAAGGTTGGATTACTTGAATTGGAACAATTCATCGAAATGCGAGTTTTAAGCCCACTTGAGGATGGAAAAATCATGTTTTCTTAAGCCCACTTGAGGGTGGCAAATCCACGTCTTAGCCTACTTGCAAGTAGCACCTTCAAACCATTTTCAAACAAACAAACACGAAATGTTTTGTTCCAACTTAGGCGATCTAGTCTATACTTGTGTGTTGTGCGAATCACATAGTAATTCTAGGCTAATAACCAGAATAAGAACATATGTGTTTTCAAAAACAACATATCATGCTTAGTAAAGGCCGATTTTTTGGTCGGGCGAGCGAGGGTGCTCATTGCATGACCTTTCCCTCTCGTACCCAAGTTCCCGAGCCTAGGCAACTTTGGTGATGACGGACACGTGGCCTTAGGCACGAGTCAGGGTTTCCTAAATTTTTCCAAACAAAACATTTAGGTGATGACTCTATATCTGGCCTTGATGATGACCATCAGGCCGGTCGACAAGGACCAAATATGGATGGTTGTGCGCAACCTCCAGCCCAAGCTCATGCAGAAGATGATCGTCCTCCCCCTACCCACCTTTGCAGATTTACATGAGATTGGGGTGCAAATCGCGGATGCCATGAAACAGGGCCTCATTGATCATGAGAGAGAGCAGCCCAAAACGGCATTCAACCGCTGCACGAATGCAGGCACAAGCAGTGCTGCAGCTGCCAAATCTTTAGACGTGGGCATGGTCACCACCACCACCACCCCAAGAACCCTTGCAGCTACACCATTCACCGGTGTGTCCGGAAGTAGCTCACAAACAACCAAGTTTTCACGCCGAGGCCAGAGAACCTTCACCCCACTATACATGTCTTTGTCAAAGGCTTTGGGGGTTTTGATTAGGAAAGGGCACTTGAAGCCCCTAGAGCCGCGGCCATTGCCAGAAAAACTTCCTTCCTCCCACAACCCAGCGAAATACAGCGCGTTTCACCAACAGCATGGTCATGACACCGACCAGTGCTATAGATTCCGCCACGAGATTCAGGATCTCGTTGACAATAGGGTGATCGTGCCTCCGGAGAAACCGAATGTCACAACCAACCCTCTCCCACCATGTAACCAAGCTCCACCTCCCAAACGCATCAATCTGATCCAAGCTGGGGTTGTGTCATACGACCCTAGTTTATATATCATCCCTTCCCACCTACCCAAGCCGGAGGTGTTCATTCCTGACAGCACTGACTTGTGCATGTTGGATATCTCCCAAACCCAACCTGAAACAGTGGTGGTGACTATCGAAGATAGGATTGGGTCGACTGTGGAGGTAGATGAGAATGATTAGTCAGAGCCTGAGGGGTCTGCGAACTTCATGTATAACCCAAGCGGTTACATCACGTCAGTAGGCCAGGCTAGGCCGAATGTGGAATTGCCCGTGGGGGTAGAGATTTGTGTGGTTCGAGAGGATGGACCTAATAAGGGACTGGATGACCTTGCAGAACTGGACGAAGATATCACGAGTCTGCAATTCTTCAATGAATAAGATCTGGGGGACGTGACTGTCAACTGGTTTGATCTGGAAGGGTCAGCAGAAGCTGCTGGGTGGCTCAGCGACGAGCCGGATATTGTTGAGCAGCCTCAGCTAGAACAGGGTCTGTCAGGGATGGCGACATCAGCTGTGGTCGGAAGGGCCGAGAAACAGGATGCACCGCCAGAGAGCACCGGTGTTAAGAATTTTGCTCAGAATACGGGCAGTTTGGGTACAGAAGATACTGAACAGCAGGCTGCACTGAAGCAGTTTGAGCGGGAAAGGATCGAAGATTCTGAGAGGGCCATAAAGGCCAAAGCCCCTGCGGGGACAAAACGTGCTGTGTGCACAAGAACGGAAGGTGCTGCGGACATAGGAATAGTTGTAGCGGAGCCGGACAGGTGTCTGTTGGCTGCCGATGGCATGTGGTGGGAAGACGACGACGTTTGTCTTGCCCACACTGATAAAGACTGGGGACAAAGCCAGTCGGAGGATACCTAGTATGTGGGGGAGGTTGACCACATGACTAGGAGTGGGCGTTATTTCAAGCCCCCGCGATTAGAACAACCAGAGGCGTCCAGAAAGAACAAAGAGGTAAGCAAGGTAAAGAAAATCGCTGAGGAGGAGGTCAGATCAAACAAATTTTAAGAAGATACAAGCAGACATCTCCATCTGGGGACTGCTCATGGCCTCAAGAGTTCATTGGCAAGCTGTCCTTTCTGCAATGGACAAAGCTAAACTTTCAATTGACACCACGCCTGAGCAGTTGGTAGGATTGGGTTTTTCGGGAGGAGCTTCCCCGACGTTGACCTTCACTGACAAGGAGCTGCCGCCTGAGGGCGCAAACCATAACAAACCACTTTACATCTCTGTCGAATGTAGAGAGAAATGGCTACCAGTGGTTCTTGTTGACACAAGATCTGCTATTAATGTGTGCCCGTTGAGGACGACATATGCAATCGGGTTGAAGCTTGCAGATTTTGTGCCAACTGCCCAGGTGATAAAGGCCTACGACAATACCAGTAGAGAAGTGATGGGGACTGTACAGATTCGGACTCAGGTTGGTCCAGGATAACATGATATTGACTTTCATGTCTTGGACATTCCCGCAACCTTCAATCTACTCCTAGGGCGGCCGTGGCTGCACCAGGTGAAGGCAGCCTCTTCCACCCTGCATCAAATGTTGAAGTACCCCCACAGGAAGGGGGTGGCTATTATTTTTAGGAATTTGTCAATCCATCCGCCGCCAGAGGTGTCTATACTGGTTTTGGAAATCAAGCATGGCACGGAGGATGTGTTCCGATCAGGATTAAACCTAGCTGAGGCCCGGGTTGTATAGAACATCTTAGCTGTTGATGAGGGGTTATATGTCAGTGCATAGTCAATGTACCTCATGAACAAGCTTCAGCACATCCCTGGGATGGGACTAGGAAAAAGTGGCCGGAAGGGCATTACAGTATCGGCCGAAGTACCGCACAACCCACATACCTTTAGTTTAGGTTATCTGCCTACCAAAGAGGACTGGGTAAGGAAAGGCAAAGAGATGGCCGAAAGAGCTAGACCCACGCAGACTGGGAAGCATTATGAGTTAATGCATCGGCCTATCTAGGGCACCCTGAACGGATGTTTTGCCTAGGAGGGGGAAGACTTTCCATTCTGTGGCTTCCCGGAGCCATGGCTAAACGCAGAGAAGAGGCGCCTGTCGGGATTTGAGATCTTCTTCAACTTGTAGTTGTCTGGGGATGATGTTGTCGAAGAGCAGACAGACCCATCAGCTGAGGCTGAGCAGCGTAAGGAAGAGAATTCTGAGAGCACCGAGATTGACATGAGGGTAGCACTGGCTTTTCTACTTTCAGATCCTCCGATCGTACATGAGTGCTTGGGGGATAACTTCTCAGTGTCCATGATTGGGAATGAAGCAGCTGTAAGCCCATCTTCGAGCATTCTGGATGTGTCCATCGCACCCTCCCTCGTCTGGCAGTACGAGGAGGGATTCTTATCGAGCAGCACCGGGTCAGGTAGTGAGCCGGAATCTGATTCCACCGAGTCTGTGGAGTCGGAATCAGGTTCCAGCTCGTCTAAGTCGGAGTCCGGTATTCTTGGGGGTGACAACCCAGATGCCACAATCTTGTCTAGGTCATCTTTTTCTTTTTCCTTTGAGTCTATTGTAACAGAGGAATCAGGCGACTTGGAAGTGATTAATGAGAATGGAATGGTTGTGGCCTTCGAGTACTTTTCTGTGCTTTTGATTTATTACATTAATTCAGACTTTCAAAATTTCGATGAAAACGATGAGGAAGAAATTCCTCCGGTTTTGAAATATTTGCTAGATCAAGAGCAGGAGAGGTTTGTAAAACCCTTGGTTGATAAAATCACCCAAATTAATGTTGGTACTGAGAAGGACCCGCGGCTAGTCCAGATCGGGTCCACGTTGTCTCCGGAGAAGCGCGAGCGCTTAGTCGTTTTATTAAAAGATTTCAAAGATGTTTTCGCATGGTCCAATGAAGACATGCCTAGAATCGATCCTGAGATTGTGCAGCACCAGATCTTTCTTGACCTAGAGGCCCGACCCGTTAAGCAAAAACTCAAAAGGATCCACCCGGATTGGGCTATCAAGATCAAAGAAGAGGTTACCAAGCAAATTGACGCCGGGTTCCTGCTAGTATTTGAATACCCAACTTGGTTGGCCAATATAGTTCCGGTGCCGAAGGACTGCAGAATACGGGTATGTGTGGACTTCAGGGATTTGAATAAAGCCAGTCCGAAGGACGACTTTCTTCTACCACATATCGACGAATTAGTGGACTTCACTGCTGGGCATGCGTTGCTCTCATTCATGGATGGGTTTTCAGGCTACAATCAGATATTGATGGCACCCGAAGACCTGAGAGAAGATGCTTTCACCACCCCGTAGGAGACCTATTGTTATAGGGTGATGCCGTTTGGACTGAAGAATGCTGGGGCTACATATCAATGGGCCGCGACCACAATATTGCACGATATGATCCACAAAGAGGTTGAGGTGTACGTGGACGGCATGATTGTCAAGTCCAAGGAAAGAGAGGGCCACTACACCGCCTTGCAGAAATTCTTTCAACGGATCAGAGAGTATCGGTTGCAGTTGAATCCTCAGAAGTGTACATTTGGTGTTACAGTAGGGAAAATGCTGGGGTTCTTGATCACACAAAGATGTATCGAAGTCGACCTTTCCAAAATCAAGGCCATCTTAGAAATGCCACCACCAAGGACTGAAAAGGAGGTGCAAGGCTTTCTGGGTAAAGTGCAATTCATAATACGGTTTATTGCTAAATTAACCTTGACTTGTGAACCAGTCTTTGGTCTCTTGAAGAGAGGAAAGAAATTCCAATGGGACAGCCGATGCCAAGCTGCTTTTGAACAAATCAAGCAATATTTACAGAACCCACCTTTGTTGTCACCGTCTGAGCCGGGGAAATCATTGATTTTGTATCTTTCAGTGACTGAAACTACAATGTGTTGCATGCTTGCACAGGAGTCTGAGGACAAGGTGGAGAGAGCTATCTACTACATGAGCAAGAAAATGATGGATTACAAAACCCGCTACACTTCGCTGGAGAAGGCTTATCTGGCTTTGGTATGGGCTACCAGGAAGCTGCGGCACTACTTGTTAGCTCACTCTATAATACTAGTTTCGAGATAAGATCCCATCAAATATCTCTTCGAGAAATCGGCACTTATGGGTAGGCTAGCCCGTTAGTTGCTTTTAGTTTTCGAATTTGGTCTGAAATACATGACGCGTAAGTCAGCGAAATGGAGAGGGTTAGCGGAGTTCCTAGCCGATCACCCAGTGGAAGGAGATGAAGCAGTTGAGTACCTATTCCCAAACGAGGCCATTCTGTATGTCGAATAAGAGACTTGGACGATGTACTTTGACGGAGCATCAAACCAATACGGGTATGGGATAAGGGTGTTGCTGATAGCACCTGACAATTCCCTTATACCTTTAGCATTCAAACTCTGGTTCAAAGTCTTGAACAATGAGGCAGAGTATGAGGCGTGTATTGCTGGTTTAGAAGCCGCCCTAGAACTAGGGGCAAAACGGTTGGAGGTCATCGGGGACTCGAACCTTGTTGTATCTCAAAGCTAAAGGAGATTGGAAAGTCAAAGAAGAAAAGATGAGAATCTATCACCAGACCTTGGACGTGCTGATTCCTCGGTTTGAGAAACTGAACTTCGCTCATCTGTTAAGAGAGAACAACAGGTTCGCGGATTCATTAGCAACTCTATCTTTTATGATAGACATTCCTTTCGGAGTCTAGATGCGTCCGATCATTATTGAATAGAAATTCATGCTGGCCTACGAGCTGATTGCTGCCATAGATGAGGTTCAAGATGAGAATCCTTGGTATTACGATATCTGGAACTTCTTGGGAAAAAGAGGCGTATCCACCAGGGGCAAATGCCAAAGATAAGAGGGCAATTAGAAGAATGGCCGCTCAGTTCATCGTCTGCAGGGGTAAACTGTACAAGAGAGGTCATCTCGGGATGCATAAGTTGTGTGTTGATGCCGAAGAATCGAAGCAACTGATGGAGGCCATTCATGGAGAAGAGTGCGGAACGCACATGAACGGGGTGATGTTAGACTGAAAGATCCTTAGACAGGGTTATTACTGGTCCACTATGGAGGAGGATTGTATTGGCTTTGTTCAGTGATGCCACAAATGTCAAATCCATGCAAACCGCATGAACATTCCGCTATCGAAGCTGTACAACATGACTTCACCATGGTCGTTTTCAGTCTGGGGGATTGATGTAATCGGGGCTGTCACTCCGAAGGGGTCCAATGGGCATGAGTTCATTCTGGTCGCGATAGACTATTTCACAAAGTAGGTTGAGGCCCAATCTTATACGGTGTTGAAGGCATCGCATGTTGCTAAGTTCATCAGAAACAACATCATCTGTTGCTACGGGGTCCCGAACAAGATCATTTCAGATAATGGTTCCGACTTCAAGAAGAAAGTGATCGCCTTGTTGAACAAGTACAGTGTGGCTTTTTATAAGTCGTCTACATATTGGCCACAGACCAACGGAGCAGTTGAGGCCGCTCACAAGAACATCAAGCACATTCTGCAAAAGATGGTGGAAACCTACCGGGACTAGCCAGATAAGTTGCCATTTGCTCTGTGGGGCTACCGGACTTCAATTCAAACTTCTACTGGGGCAACTCCGTATTCCTTGGTCTATGGAATGGAGGCTGTTCTGCCTATCGAAATTGAGGATCTGTCATTGCGAGTACTGGCCGAGTGTTAGATAGCTGAGGCAGATTGGCAGCAAAGCAGGTTCGAAGAACTCATGCTCTTTGATGAAAGAAGGTTGAAAGCACTGTATCATGTTCAGGGTTGTCAATGAAGAATCACCAGGGCTTTCCACAAGAAGGTTAAGTCCAGGAATTTGAAAGAAGGGGATCTTTTGCTCAAAGACAACCGAGCTCCCACCCACGACCCTAGGGGCAAGTTCAGACCCAATTGGACTGGTCCTTACATCATAAAGTCAATCTGGTCGGGTGGAGCTGTCGTTCTGATGGACCTATATGGCCTAGAGTTCTCCCAATCGATCAACATGGACAAGTTGAAGAAATACTTCCCTTGAGTGGCTCGCTAGGCCGAAAACCCAAAAGGGTGACCTAGGCAAAAGTTAGAGCATGAAAAATTTGAAGTTATAAAAACTGAGCTTGCAAGGTTGAAAATCCAGAAAGGGCAACCTTGGCAAAAGTTAGTGCGCAAAAGGAGAGTGTTAATACACGAGTGAACCTGAGCCGAACTACGTAAGACTTGATTCCCATCTTTAGGATACGTAGGCAACTTCATCCTGAAGTCCAGCCGTAAACACTTCCCCGATCAACTTTGTCCATGTGATCTTGTTTGGTCATCTTTGTCTAGTTTGCATTCAAGAGCTCGGTTGTGATCTGCAGTGCAGTGCTATTCAGACTAGGGGCAACTTTCAAGTTGTTGGATATGGGGTTGTACATCTCAGTAATAGATCTCGGGGATGTCCAATTGTGATCCATATCGAAAATGGTTTTGAAAAGTTTTAATAAAAATTGATTTTGCTCAAATTAATCGTTTTACAACTTAGACCATTTTTGGGCCAAACGAAAAAATTTCAGTACCCACAACCTTCAATTACATTGATTTCAGTACAGAGTTCTCCTACTATTGAAATACAAATTAAAGTTGCTTTTTATTACATTCATAAAGAAAACTTGAAAGTACTGATTAAAGCAAATAAATTCGGGGCATAGTCAGGTGTTCCTGCGTCCCCTCCCAGAGCTTATGGAAGCCTCTGATGCCAAAGTGGGCCCGATCTGCACCTCCTCATCAAGCCAAGTTATGCACTCATCAGAGATGGTGCAACTGAAAGTGGGAGTGGGGGCTAGAAGCTCTCTCGTCCTCCATGCTGTGGCATACCGGGCTAGCTGTGCGCCTCGGACCGAAAATGTAGCAGGGTATTCTATTCCATCTTCTGGGCAAGTCTGATCATGTCCGAATTGGCGCCAGAATCAGAATAGGAAGTAAAAGACATAGTGTGTCAAACCGATCAACTAAATCCCGGGCTGGCAGGTCATACTGTAGCTCATTGTCGGTAAATTATGCTAAGCGCAGCGCCAGGCAATGTCGAGAGCAGACAAACTGCACATCCAATCTCACCACCATCCCTCATCAGGGGCATCGACTAGACATCATCAGAAGAAATAGCCGCGAGCTGAATATGCTGGGCATGAGTCCACCACTCTCAACTTGTCTATCAACCATATCTGGGGAGGGATGAAAAATGAGAGATTAAAGAATAGAGAGGTGTACGTTGAGAGAAAAAGTGAGAAAAGGGTTTGGAGAGAAAAATCGAGCCTGAGAGCCGAGTGATGTGAGAAATATATGTGAGATAGGGTGGGAAACATTACTTGCAATAGCAGTGGACTCCCCGCGAATCTAGCCGTCTCCAGGCGATGAAAAGCGTCCAAACCCATCAATGTTTTAGCTAGTGTCATGGCGATGCAGCTCTTGCCCTCTTTCAAGCCCTCGGCGACTTCAATCAAACGAGTGCTAAACCCACCGGAGCCTGGGCAAGCAAGAAATGAGACAACATGTACAAGCAAAGTGCATGTCGCCGGAAACCCTGCCAGTCATGGTCACCGTGGTCGCCGACATCAGAAAACCAACGAATCAAGCTTGGAATGTCCAGCACTCCGTCACAAATCAATGACTGAGCGTCATGCAAAGTAAGCCCGCACATCCGTCCTAAGGCTTGGACGTGGCCGAGCGGAACTGGGCAAAATCTCTTCTTTGTGTTCGGACTCCATCAAAGCTTGGAAGTCTTCGAAAGTGGGACATATCTCTTGTCCGCCAAAGCTAAAGACGTGTGTTACTGGATTCCAAAACCTTGCCGCGGCATGGAGGAATGGAAAACACAGCGGGGTGCGACTCAACGTGAATAGTGCATTAATTTTGAAACCCCGGAAACTTAGCTTTTTCGAGCCATCCAAGTTGGTAATCCAATTTGTGAGATTTTGGACAAGAAATGCTTCCATTTGGTGCAAAAATTGAACTGAAATGGAGAAACTACGAAGCTGGGGCTTTTGTAGAAGAAAAAGTGTTGAGTGGAAGACAGGTGGCAGCATTCTAGAGGTTCTTGCCATTTTTGGCCGATTGGCCAAAAATAGTGTTGACCGACCATCTTTTTTGGCCGATCGGCTAGTAATGATGGCCGATGGCCATTTCTTGTGGCCGATGGCCCTTCCTTTTGTTCTCTGAGCAGTATATGTGTTGGAGATATTGAGAACTTGTGATTGGTTCCACTTCAAATGCCTTTCGGTGATGATTTAGCAAAGTCGCGCCTGTGTTACTTTAATTTGTTTATCTAGTTGTTGTACTTTTGTTTATCGAGTTGTATTTTGTGTTTTTTAGTTCTTGTCTTGTTTATCAAGTTGTATTTACATTTGTTTAGCTTGTCAGGTTCTTTGTTTTGCTTATCGAGTTGTTTTGTTGTTAGTTGGTTCACTACCTGATTAATGCAATTCGAATGTTTAGTTTTCAAAACAAAGTTCAATCTCATTTACATTGTTATGTAATGTGATGCGATGCGATGCTTAGAATGTACAAATGTAACACTTTTTTAACAAAAAGAGTTGTTTCATTCCATCATATTTTCTTTTGCAAAAGTACGTAGTTTTGAAGAAAAATAAAACCTGCCTGAGGCAGTACAATGTGCAAAACTACTAGTGAAAAGAAAAATAAAGCAAAAAAGGGAGAAAAACAGCAACATGTATGGATCGGCGCCAGCCGCCTCAAGCGTGGGAGTCCGTCCTCGTCCTCTTCCTAGATGAAGGTCCAGGATCGTCACCTCCGCTATCTGAGCCATCTCTAGCCTCATCCTGAGACGACTCTGCCTCCTCGTCAGACTCGTCATCATCTGGGGTAGGCTCTCGTGAACTGCTCTCGGTACGGGTACGCCTATGCTTGCCTCGACTGTGTATCGTAATCCCCCGTCCCGTTCTCCTCGCTGCTTTGGGAGGTACAGATGGTCCTGCTAAAGCACCCCCTGCGGCCGGTATCTGGAATGGGGCCTGAAAAGAACAATTGGCAAACGCATCAGTTATGCTATGCAAAGTCGAGTATGAATACCAAATACAGTGTATGAGTACAGCGTATGAATACGGTGAGCAGCGTATGAATATTGTGAGCAGCGTATGAATGTCGTGATCAATGCTATGAGCAGTATGTGAGTTACAGTGTATCAGTGCCGTGAGTAGCACGTGAGTGCAGTGTATCTAGTGCTGTATTGATAATGTGAGGTATCAGATCATTTATGGAACAGATTATGCAAAGTTTTGGGACTGAGGTTGAAGGAATTTACCAGGATACCGTAAATGGTCAGTAGGTCTATGCTCCTTTGCGGCATCCCCATCACTGAGGCCGTTAACTCCAGAGACTGGCCAGTGTACTCTATCGAAGCCTGCAAAAGTGTTAAAGTATTTAGTATTCTGCGGGATATCAAATGAAATAAAATGACTATACAGAATGCAAAGTATAGTACATACCGGGGTCGAGCCGCGAACTCTGACGAGCTCGTGATCAGCCGGAGGAGGAGCGATGGGTATCTGATAAGTCTCCCCACCTTGTCCTCGGCATGTCATAGTGGTGGGTAGCTCTGACCACCCCACTCCACGTCCCCTCCGGGAACCACTCCGGTCGCGAGCCTGAGTCATCTTCGGTGCTCCTGCTCATCCTACTGGCACTACAGGCCTCTCATTCCCAACTCAGCGAGCACCGGTCAGAGGCCACATTAGATAAGTCTGGATGAACTCGATGTAGTCACCCTCATCTCTGAAGAAGTCAGAATCCCAACTGATCATGTAATCCATTATCTCCTGTAGGGTGTACCTCTCGGTAGCCCTCGTATGCGAAGGAGGTGGCCTCGGGACTATCTGCTCAGGAAAACCAAGGGTCTAATGCAGGAAGCACTCTCAAAAATACCAAGCCTGGCAAACCGGACCCTCCAGTAAAATTCGAAACCAGGCAGTTTCCCGAGCACTTGCATACTGATCTCTCACTGCCTCCGGCAACGCGGCCTAGGGCTGCCAGGTGATCTGTAAATGACAGGATATACAGTTTGTTATCTACTATTGAAAGTACAATGTAAAGCAAAGCTTAAATAAACTGCAATGTTTGAAATACCTCTGCGGCGGTAATGGTATCGAAGTATCTGCGGAAGAACATGAAAGACTCCCGCGGCCTCCGCTCACACCTCACATCGTATCGATGAGAGTATGGGACAGCAAGGGAGACCTCTACATCCGGCACTGGGGCAAGCCTCGGAAAGTAGGCATACACCCACAACTACAGAGTGTAATAGGGTAAGAATGAGTATGCTTATCAGTAAGGCAGTATGCAGATAAAGCAGAAACCAGAAAATGGTGTGCAGTACAGGCAAAGGTGTGCGACACAAAGGTAAAGGACATGTGTGTGCAAGCAGTGTGTAGTGTACAGCCAGTGTAAAGCAGATTATATGTATGCAGTGTGTGTGGTGTACAGATAATGCAAGGCAAAATTGTAAAATAGAAAAGGGAAAATGTACCTTCCAGGCTCGCCAGTAGCCTCCTAGCAGATGTCTGCTGCGGCGAGAGGAAGAGCTCATGTATCTGTAGAGTGTGGTTAGGCCTGTGCCACCCCAATCATAGCGACGAATCCTGGTCACGTCCACCAATGCACTTAGTAGATATAGGGCAACTGTGTTCGCTCGGTCGGCGAATAAGGTGGTGCCCAGCAAGAACATGATGAATCCTCGAGCGTACTGCTCCACCTCCTCGCGGATCGTAGGCGCCTGTATCCGAAACTGGTCCTTGAACCAAGAATACCTCACGAACCCTGGCCAGGAGAGAGGTGACCGAGCGCCGAGCAAGTAGATCTGGGCAGCGTTCCACTCGCCCATATCGGTGTCGAAGGGAATCGGATCACCCCATACTCTGATGCTGGTGAGCATGGAGAAGTCAAAGGGAGTCATCGTCATCTCCCCTACAGCAGAAAGGTGGAAGGAATCGGTGGTGTCCCACCACCTCTCCACCAGAGCACCTAGAAGGGGCCTACTCACAGTGAGGTGCAAGAGTCCCATGAAGAAAATGCCGAAGCCGGCCTGATCGACGATATGGAGAACTGCGTCGGGCAACTCCATGTACCAACCTCGGGCAATGGTGTTCCCATACCCTTGGAAGGCATAGGAATCTCCATGTGTTCAAAGACAAACAGATGCGAAGCAGTGTTAGAAATAAAGTGTTTGAATGCGTTCAAAATTGATAAAATGCAGTGTGTGTGCATGTGTTTGAGTCTGCACAGATATCATGTATGATTGTGCTCAGGGTGAACTAAGTATGTGATGTATTAGTGTGTTTGGGTTATTCAGTTAAAGAACATAATTGGCTATTTAAGATATCTGATCTACATTGCCGGAAATAAAAGAGAGGAAGAGTATACCTTAGTGGCGCCATAGGAAAGGTGTGACTCCGGCTCACGTAGCAGGAGCTCCAGTGGCACACCTCGCGCATAACTCCTGAACTGGCGGATGCTATCGGGAGGCAGTATGTATATCGCCGGCCGGTATGTCGTCGGGTCGAATGGTCGAACACTGAGAGGCAGGAGCTCAACCTCAAGATCCGTATCCATCTCTGGGGGAGTCCCACCCCCTGGAATATCGTCTGCCATCTCGAGAAGGGTGCAAAAGTGGTCGAGGGAATGGAAAATGAGTGAAAATGCAAAAAGTCAATCGAAAGTCAACCCCGAGGGGTGAAAAATGGAGAAAAATGACAAGCTCGGAAGAGGGCATGGGAATCAAGGTAAACTCGGGGGAAATAAACCCCATGTAGTGGAAATCGAGAATGGGGCACCAAAATCGTGTTTCATTCAGTTCAAAGTGTTTGGAACGAAAAGGTTTTCACGAATTGGAAGTTGTGGAAGGCTCAAAAACAAGGGAAAAACTCGGATCGAAGGGAAGAAAATCACCTAGAGAGAGAGAGAGGAATGATTTTCGACTAAGGAGAAGTGAGAAAATAGGGTTTTGTAGACGCGCCCTCGGGGGACCTCGCTACAGTTCAGACTCTCCGTTTTGTTGTGTTGCGGTTCTAAATCTGAACCAAAGAGTCCAAATCCGGCAAATCGTTTGAGAAAGCAGATTTTTGGAAAGTAGTGCCAAACATGGACTGCTTTGCCAGATTACAGAGTCGCCACCTAAATATTTTTAAAATGGGGAAATTTAGGAAACCCTGACTCGGTGCCGAAGGCCACATGTCCGTCATCACCAAAGTGGTCTTGGCTCGGGAGCTTGGGTACGAGCGGGGAAAGTCAGCTATGAGCACCCCCTTTCGTCCGATCCGAAGACCGGCCTCTACTAACCGTGATACCCTTTTTTGAAAACCTCATGTGTTCTTATTCCAATTATTAGCCTAGAATTACTATGTTATGCGCGCAGCAAACAAGTATAGACTAGATTGTCTAATTTGGAAATAAACATTGCATATCCGTTCGTTTTGAAAATGCTTTGGATTTGCTACTCGCAAGTAGGCTAAAACACGGATTTCAATGAGTATTTCCAACTCAAACAATCTAACCTCCACCCACAGGCATTCAAACAGTTTATAACACATAAGCATTTAGCCGCATGGCAATCGTACTGTCATGACAAACATTCACACGCATGCGATATGCTAAAGCATAAAAACTTACATCGTACTCCGTGCCAAAACAAGAAACTAGTTAGCAAACATGCATGACCTAGTTCATGTTAAATGGCTAATGCAACACAGGCATAGATGCAATCTAGAGTAGGCTCGGCTAACCCTAAACATGGCATGTGAAATGCGCGAGTAGCACGTATTCAATTTAGAATTGAAAATTGCAATGCAGTTTGTATGATGTACCGAGCCCGGTGCATGTCAACAAATGCATGGATGCACGCATGCATTGCATAAGGTATGCTAAGATAGAAATGCCCTAATCTACCAACATAAGCAGGTAAATAAAAGGGATAGAAAGAAATGGGGATTGGAAGACATACACCCACTCACGCACCCTTATTACAACTTTGCCCTCACTCGGAGGGACCGAATAATAATACAGTCCGAAGATTAAACGAATAAATTATTACAGAATTCTAATTATTAAAATTAAATCAAATAAATAAAAGAAATGGGGCCTCAGCCCTGCCTCGGGATACGCGAATGATGCATGCTCGATCCGACTTGCCCGGAAAGCCTACACCGTGCCACTGCTGCCTCTGTTTTTACTGCCCTGCTTCTCCAAAATTTACCAAAGTCCCAGGAAACCTTACTTGTGTTTTGCTGAGTGCCACCGGCTGGAGGAAACTACCACCGGCTACTTGTGGTGGCCACCGGCAGCAAAATAGTCTATCGGCTAGTAGTACAGTGCCGGTCGGCACTCTTTCCTGCCGGTCGGCACAAAATTCCTGCAGAAGACAGTTTGACAGCAACAGTAGGCAGCAGTGCATGGTATTGGATTTTTGAGCATATTTATGCATGGCCAATGCTTCCTATCATGAATGGGACTCAAGGAAACATGGCTCTTGGTTCTAGGGCTATCAATTGTGTACCTTGGTGCATGATAGACTAAGATACCAAGGTTGCATTTCAATGTAGAAATGCATGCAACACAACAATGATAACTAAGTCCCTATCATGCCAAAGTCAAGGGCCTTAGTGACATGGGAATTGAGGTGTGTTTTGTCACTTGGAGTACAAACATCCCTCATTTCCCACACTTGGTTTGACACCCCAAACCAAGTAATGAAATGCAATCCATGCAAACATGCATCAACAATGCAACATGACACAAAAGTGTAAGGCATGCCAAATGCTATGTAATACATCATGGGAAGTATACAATACTAAGCATGCACAATGCAAAGTGTGATACAAACATGAACACCTAAGGCAATATGATTGTCTTATTTCAAGACCATGTTGATTAAGCATGTAACACACATATACTAAACATGCAATGGTAGATTTAAGCAACAATGGGACAGCCCTTAAACCTCCCTAAAACAGTGGCAAAACATGCCCAAAATGATGAGCAAAACTCATGCAAGCATGCAAGGCAATAGGCCCAAAACCAAAGGCACCAAAGAGAGCAACTTACCACCATTATCGAGGCCACTCATGGCATGCATCTAACAACCAAAAATAGACTTTTATTATGCAAAATGACACCCAAGTCCCCTTTATGACAACCTCAAAAAGCACTAAACAAACAAGCATGTATGAAGCCTATTCCTAGGCACAAAAGGGCACACCCTTGGAGCATGAAAATGGTCACATATGTAAGCATACACACATGATTTATAAACTGAAATAAGGTCACAAATTATGCCAAATCATGGGGATGATCAATGTTGAACGTGCTAAGAGGCAAAATACATAAGGCTTACAAGCCTAAAATACAAAACAACCATGTCAAGCACACTATACATGACAAAATCAGTGGCTCACAGCCCTCATACATGGCAATATGATGCTAATACCCTCATGAAACCAAGCTAAGACATGCAAAGAACATGGCCTAGATGCATGACATACTTTTAAGCATTAGAGAGCATTTCAAAGCAAGTATGAGAGACATGCTAAGGGCCATAGACCTGACCAAACACAGAGGTATAACATGTCATGTTAAGCACAAATATGCTCTGAAATGAAGCCAAAACTCAACGTACACACATGCTATTCTTTAGGCCCAAAACAAAGGCAAACAAAGAACCAAGGGGAGAGGGGTGTCCCTCCCCTATATGTGACCTAAAATCAACTTCCCCACCACTGAAAACCCACTGGTTTTCAGTGGTGAGAAGGCCAAAAACACCAAGTAAAGGAGACTTTAGGAAAAGGCACCAAAAATGGTCAAATGGGGCTTAATAGGATGAGCCTCTATCCAAACCACCAAATGACCTTAATGAAGGTTCAAGAACAAGTAAAAACAAGAGTTTTTTCTGTTAAACACAAATCCAAAAACACAAAGCAAAAGGGGTAGAAACTAGTTGCAAGAATGGGGAATCTAAAGCAAAAGCTCACCCTTGAAGATCCTTTGGAGAACAGGTGGAGCAGCCCTCCTTTAGTGGTCAAAACCAGTCCAAGATCACACAAAACAAACCTCCAAGCCTCTCAATCTCGGATTAGGGTGTAGTAGTGTGTGTAATGGTGCAAAAGTAAGATAAAATCACACTTTTTGGTCCAAAAACACACACACAAGGATGATAGATATAGAAGTATAGATATATATGGATGTATATCAGAGATATATGTATAAGCTCGGGTTTTTAGGTCTAAAATGGCTAACCCTTGTAAAGGGAGATGAGATGGACTTATATAGGCAACAAAAGGGTCTAAGCTTAATGGCTAAGCAAGAGGAAAGGGGTCAAGGGACCAAGGGGGTGCAAGGCTTCTTGGAGAAGCCAAAACAGCTGGCCAAGCTTCTCCAAGAAGCTTGGCCAAAAGGGGTCAAGCTTCTAGAAGCTTGAAGGGGGTTCAAAGGGTCAAAGGGTGCAAGCCCGGACATGGAGAGTGGTGATGGTGCATTCCAGCTGTGACAGCTGGCATGCACCATCCTGGGTGCAAGGGGTCAAACCGCCACCAAAACAAATACCAAGATAAAACACTGCCTGTCGGCAACATATAGTGCCGACCGGCCAAGGATTTGGATAAAATAGTGCCGATGGTCGCTAGGGAGTGCCGGTGGAGGTGTGGGGCAGCCGGTGGGCTTTAAGGATGGCTAACAAGCTTTCCCCTACCCTCAAATGCAAAAACACACAAGTACTTGGTGCACAACCAAGCACAAAACAAGCTGGTTGAGAGATCTTGAGGCACGGCGCGCAGCCGGGACCTCCGGGAACTCGAAACAAACACAAGCATAGATAATCACCGGGTGTTCAAGCGGTGATGTCCAAGTCTTGAGGTCGGTCAAAAATAGGGTATCTACAGTTGCCCCTCTTTGACAGAACTCGAAAGTCATAACAATGACAGGAGTGAATGTCAAAGCCCAGAGATGACCCATTTTTGACAAGGCCGAAGACTTAGACAAACATGCACGACAAGCAAGATATGCACCTACAGGCAGGGGCAAAATGCAACTGAAAATGCAAGAAGCCGAGCATAACTTATGAAGAAAAGCTGTAACGAAGCACACATGTGTAGACACCCCATTTTTGACTGTCCTCAAGACTTGGACGTCACCGCTTGAACACTCGGTGATCATCCATGTTCGTGTTTGTTTGGAGTTCTCGGAGTTCTCGGCTCGCGCGCCTTGCCTCAGGACCTCCGAACTTGACCGTTTTGTGTCCGGTTTTGCACCAGACACCTGTGTTTTGCCTTAGAGGGGCAGGGAATGCTTTGTGAGGCATTCCCACACACCACCGGCTATGGCTAGAGGCCACCGGCACTATATTGTGCCGGTCGGCACTCATTTTGGCAAAATGACCATTTTTCCCTACTGACCACTTTACAGCTGCTTTCTGAGATATTTTCAGACAGCTGTATGCCTTTTGTTTCCCCTCCATACACGTGTATGGAGGGATGAGCCCTTTGAATGCCTTAACTTGTAAGTTTTGGTTGCCTGTAAGGAGAGGCTTCTTCTCTTGGCTCAAGGGTTGGAAGGTTAGAAAATTTTAGACATTTTAGACAGATCAAGCTCTGGTTTTTAGGGTTAGGACAGATACACATCCTATCTGTCTCCTTCCCTCTTGTTTAGTACACTAGGTGTTTGTGTCATACTATTGCACAAAAACACCTAGTGTTTCACCTTCCTCTTGAAACTGAGGTGCTAAGGGCTTGTTCTTGAAGTTCTTGACTGGTTTGGAGCTCAAGGAACCAACAACTCCAACCTTTGTGAAGTTGATCATCAAGGGTAAGAAACTTACTTTATTTACCCCATTTTTGCACTCCTTTTTTTTCCTAGTTTAAAACAGTTTTTGTGCTTAGTCTATAACACATAAAAGTTTTGTTTTTTAAGCCTCTTTATTGTTTATTAAGGGTGCTTGGTGGTTTGGGTAGGTTTGACCACCCTTAGGCCTTGAAAAGGGCCATTTTTGTGCCATTTTGTGGAGATCCGAGATTTTTGCGCTTGGGCCTCTCCACCACTAAAATCTTGAGGGATTTCAGTGGTGGAGATGGTGCCATAAAGTCTCAAGAAGGAGAGGGCCACCCCCTCTCCTTGATGTCCTTGAAAAGGGCAAGTTTTGGCCTATTGAGGAAGCTTATGCTTAAGTGTGTGTTGAGCATGTTTGGTTTGTTTTTCATGCTTATATTGCCATAATATAACATGATTTTAAGTTGGTTTTAGCACTCCTTGCATGCTTTGCGTAGTTGCTTTATAATGCCTTGTTGGTCCCTTAACATGCCTAGGTGGTATGCCTTTATTTCTAGCATGTTTTAGGCCTAGATCCATGAAGCTTGTATGCTTATTCTAACATGTTTTAGCTCTGTCCATAGTTATTTGGGTCAATCCTAGCATGTATCTTGTAACCTCTTTGTATCCTTGGCTTGTGAGCCTTAAGTGCATAAGTGTAGCATGCCTTTGTTTGCATCATTTTGGTGGTTTAGAACCATCTAGCATGCTATTTCAGTCCTTCATACATGTTTGTTTGATTGCTTAACATGCATCTTTAATGCTTTAAGAGCATGTGTTGCATACTCCATGTTTTGGCCTTAATGCATGCCTTTGGATTCATGACATCTAGATGCCATCTAGGTGGTCACTTAGGCTTAGTTTTATGTGTTAAAACTCTGTTTTTAAGTGTTTAAGTATTGCCATGTGTGGTTGTGCTAAGTGTAGTTCAAAGCCTCATTGGCTTGCCTTAATGCTTGGACCGTTTGCATGTTTTGTTTGGTCTATCTTCGACTTGGTTTGGCACCACGCTTAACATGATTTTTAGAGCTTTACAATGCATGCTCATTGTCCTTGTTTGGTATCTCCAAGTGTGCTTGGAAGTTGCCATGTTTATGCCTCGGGTTTGGATCATAACACTTGCATGTGTGTGTGTGTGTTTAGTCTCCATTTCTAGGCACCTTGGCCACTGATTTTGGGCCTTTTAGGGTGGCCTAAGTCATGTATAAGACCATCCTTTCATTGGTTTACATGCTTACGTTGCATGCTTGTTTGTGTGCTTGTATGAGTGCATTGCATTACCCATGTTACATGATAGATAACATGACTAGGTTGCATTGTATCAACATGCATTCCTTGTCCCTTGAGTCGGTGATAGGGATTGGGACTTTGGTTTGTTTGGTTTGCATACATTTGAAATCAAAGTTGCATCCTCGGTTCTTTGGGCCATCATGCATAGAAATGCGTGATTGGTGGTCCGGGAATCGAGGCACACCCCCCTTTGAGTCACTAACATGATAAGGAGTGTGTTTGGTGCATAAATGGCTTGAATTATATTGCCATGCATGTTGTTGTCCTCTGCTGCTGTGGGTTGCAGATTCTGCAGGTGTTAAGTGCCGGCCGGCACTATTTAGTGCCGACCGGCAGTCAATCAACAGCCGATGGCTTTATCTTGTGCCGGTGGCCTTCTCCTTCAGCTGGTGGCTAATCTCCTCAGCCGGTGATGATCCCCAGTGCCCTAAGAGGCACTCCTGGGACTTTGGTGATTTTCTGAGGAGGAGAGCAGAGGAAACAGAGACAATCCGTGCATGGCGGTGCGATTCCGAGCCAGTCCCGAGCACGCGCTGCATTTGGCCCTCATCCCGAGGCGATTTACTGTTTAATTAGATTAATTATTTTATTTAATTAATTTAGTTGATTTGTAATATTTTAATTAGCTCGCGTAGTTAATTAATTTGTATATTCTTTCGATCCCTCCGAGTGAGGGCGCATTTGTAATAAGGGTGTGTGAGTGGGTGTATGTCTTCCAATCCCTATTTCTTTCTATCCCTTTTATTTACCTGCTTATGTTGGTAGATTAGGGCATTTCTATGTTAGCATACCTTATGCAATGCATGCTTGCATCCATGCATTTGTTGACATGCACTGGGCTCGGTACATCATACAAACTGCATTGCAATTTTCAATTCTAAATTGAATACGTGCTACTCGCGCATTTCACATGCCATGTTTAGGGTTAGCCGAGCCTACTCTAGATTGTATCTATGCCTGTGTTGCATTAGCCATTTAACATGAACTAGGTCATGTATGTTTGCTAACTAGTTTCTTGTTTTGGCACGGAGTACGATGTGAGTTTTTATGCTTTAGCATATCGCATGCGTGTGAATGTTTGTCATGACAGTACGATTGCCATGCGGCTAAATGCTTATATGTTATAAATTGTTTGAATGCCTGTGGGTGGAGGTTGGATTGTTTGAGTTGGAAATACTCATTGAAATCCGTGTTTTAGCCTACTTGCGAGTAGCAAATCCAAAACTGTTTTCAAAACGAACGGATATGCAATGCTTATTTCCAAATTAGGCGATCTAGTCTATACTTGTTTGCTGTGTGCATAACATAGTAATTCTAGGCTAATAATTGGAACAAGAGCATGTAATGTTTTCAAAAACGGATATCACGGTTAGTAGAGGCCGGTTTTCGGACCGGGCGAAAGGGGTTGCTCATAGCTGACCTTCCCCGATCGTACCCAAGCTCCCGAGCCAAGACCACTTTGGTGATGATGGACATGTGGCCCTCGGCACCGAGTCAGGGTTTCCTAAATTTCCCATTTTTAAATATTTAGGTGGCGACTCTGTAATCTGGCAAAGCAGTCCATGTTTGGCACTACTTTTCAAAAATCTGTTTTCTCAAATGATTTGCCGGATTTGGACTCTTTGGTTCAAGATTAAGGACCGTGACAAATCGAGTCCGAGCTGTAGTGACCCCAATATGAACGGAACGGGACTTAACCCTCCCGGGGCGTTCGGGGACGTCTACAACATGCGACAGTTTTAAGCTAGCATACAACAAACTACACTACAATGTAGAAAGGGTGTAAGAGAATTATGCAATTCTCAATACGTCTCACTCGGAGGATACAATACCTGCCCGGTTCATCTGGTCACGCCAGCTTCAAATGAACCGTACATACAATATCGTGCCTGAAAAGAAAGCAAACTTAACAGGTATGACATTGTTAGCAACATTCATAACAGTGCAATCGAAAGTGCGTGACAACGCATGCAATGTGTATAGAAAATTGTAATTGAACACATATAGTAAAGCAGAGCACGCATACAATGCAATGTGTATAGATAATTGTAATTGAACACTTGTAGTAAAGCAACGCACACATACGATGCAATGTGTATATAAAGGAAGGAACTTGAACACATATTAGTAAAGCAAAGCACGCATACAATACAATGTGTATATAGAGAAACTTGAACACATATCAGTAAAGCAAAGCACGCATACAATGCAATGTGTATAGAGGAACTTGAACAAATATCAGTAAAGCAAAGCACGCATACAATGCAATGTGTATATAGGAAACTTGAACACATATCAGTAAAGCAAAGCACGCATACAATGCAATGTGTATATAGGAACTTGGATACATATCAGTAAAGCAAAGCACGCATACAATGCAATGTGTATATAGAGAAACTTGAACACATATCAGTAAAGCAAAGCACGCATACAATGCAATGTGTATAGAGGAAAACTTGAATTTGAACATGGTAAAACATGATGTTGAGATGCAACTTATTGCAACGTAGTATGTTTGAAATTGATTTATGGAAGCCACAGGGTATAAAAGGATACGGGAAGGTACTCCCTTCGCATGCCTTGAGCATCGCTCACAAAAGTCACGGCCTGAGGTTAACTCGAAAGTCCACTTGCATTCCGACAATGTATTCTCTTGTATTGCCTTAAGTGACGAAGGTGCCAAACCATACAATTGACCCGAACAAAGGCGCGAGAGGTACAACGACCGCAAGAGGAGGTGCCTGATATCCATTCCGGTACCCTGCTACCTTGTTATTCTTCTGCTTTACTTTCCTTTTTACTAGGAGTTTAGGCACATTCATTTGCCTCGCAAAGCTTTATTGTTTCAAATCGCATATTTTCTTCTCTTCTTTTTAGAAATACATAACGGAAATGAAACAGCTATTTGTTGAAAAGGTGTTGCATTTGTACGTTCTATGCATCGCATCGCAAGGCATCACGTAACAATGTGACTGAAATTGAAACTGTGTTTTGAAAACAAAACATCGCATCGTAATAACCAGGTAGTGAACCGACTTACAACTCGATAAGCAAAACAAAGACTCGACAGACTAGCCAAGTGCAAGTACAACTTGATAGACAAAGCAAAGACTTAAAGAAAGTGACATACAACTCGATAAGCAAATATACAACAACTCGATAAACAAATACGTGCGACTCGGCGGGAATCAATCACCGGAGAGTGCTGGAAGTGGTGGAATTCCCCAATATTCAGCATAAAAAGCTTAGAAAACTCAGGGGGAAGACCATCGGCTGGACACAAAGGTCATCGGCCGAGGAGAATGGTCATCGACACATAATTTGGTCGGTCGGCACAAAATTATGGCCGGTCGGCACTATTTACTGCCGGTCGGCTGTAGACTGTCTACACCAGCAGAATGTTGACATGTGTCCTCCACTCAACCCTATCCTCTTCAAAAGGGTCTCAGCTTCATGGTTCTCTTCATTTCAACACTGATTTGCTCCAAATGGAGGTGCTTCTTGCCCAAAATCTCATAGCTTGGATTAACAGCTTGGATGGCTCGGAGAAGCTGAATTTTCGGGCTTTCGGCATAAACGCACTATTCACTTTGCGCCGTGCCCCGCTGCATTTTCCATTCCTCCATGCCGCGGCAAGGTTCTGGAACCCGGTAACACATGTCTTTAGCTTTAGTGGGCAAGAGGTGTGTCCCACTTTTGAAGATTTCCAAGCTCTAATGGAATCTGGGCGCAATAAGGAGATCCTGCCCCAATTTCGTTTTGGCCATGCTCAAGCCTTAGGACGAATGTGTGGGCTCTCGATGTCCGATGCTCGTTCTCTGATTTGTGATGGGATGCTAGATGTCCCGAGTTTGGTTTATCGTTTTACTGAGACTGGTGACCGTGGCGACCATTACTGGCAAGGCTTTCGGCGACACGCCCTCTGTCTATGCATGCTATCCCATTTTCTGTTTGTTTCAAGTTCCGGAGGATCTAGTATCCGGTTGATTGAGGTTGCCCAAGGCTTGAAGGAGAGCAAAAGCTGCATTGTCATGATTCTGGCTGAGACGTTGCTGGGGCTAGACGCCTTTTATCGTCGGGAGACGACCAGATTAGCGGGGAGTCCATTATTACTGTAGGTAATGTTTCCAACCCAATCTCACATTTGTGTTTGCTCACATCACTCGGCTCTCAGGCTCGGTTTTTCTCACAAAAACCCTTTTCTCACTTTTCCTCTCATCGTACGTCTCTCTATTCTTCATTCTCTCATTTTTCATCCCTCCCCAGGTGTGGTTAATGGATAAACTGAAGGTTGTGGACTCTTGCCCAAAGATATTCGGGCGGTTATTTTTTCAGCAAATGCCTAATCGACGCCTTGATAAGGGTTGGTGGTTTGAATGGATGTGTAGTTTGTCCGCAGACCGCATTGCTTAAGGTGCCCTTGGCTCAATCTCCCAATGATGAGTTACAAAGATGACCCGTCAACCCGGATCCAATTGATTGGCTTGGCTCATCAGGTCTTCTATTTCCCATTCAGATCCTCGCGCCAGCTTGGTCATGATCGACTTGCCCGCCGGAAGGATAGAGTACCCTACGATTCCCAATCCGAGGCTCACAATGCCCCAGATGCCACAAAGATGGAGGACGAGAGAACTCTGCCCCGCCTCCCATTTTCAGCTTGCACTTTGTCCGATGAGTGCTTGATTGGCTTAATGAAGAGGCACAGAGGGGCCCATTTTGGCATCGAGGCTTCGACCACTGAGGGGGGCGCAGGGACATTTGACTTGACCATGCCCCGGATTTATTGCTTTATTAGTACTTTCAAGTTTTCTTTATGAATGTAATAAAAAGCAACTTCAATTGTATGCAAGAGCAAGAGAACTCTATTTGAAATCAATGAATATTGAAGGTTGTGGTACTGAAAGTTTCCCGTTTTTGGTCCAGAAATGGTCTTAGCTGTAAAAAGATTTATTTGAACAAAGTCATCTTCATTAAAACTTTTCAAAACTATTTTCGATATGGATTAGAACTGGACATGCCTGAGATCTGTCGCTGAGATGTACAAACCGGATCCCGCAACAGAAAGTTGCCCTTGTTCAATGGTGCCGCAAGACTGCATAAAGAACGGAAAGTTTCCCTTAGTCTGAATAGCACTGCACCGGAGATCGCGTTAAATGCTGATAGGCAAAGATGACTAATACGATCAAATGGACAAAGTTGATCGGGGAAGAGTTTATGGTTGAACTACAGGAGGAAGTCGCCACGTATCCCAATGATGGGAATCAAGCCTTCACGAGTTCAGCTTGGGTTCACTCGAGTATTTTCGCCTCCTTTTGTGCTCTAACTTTTGCCAAGACCGCCTTTGCGGGTTTTCAACCTTGAGCTCGCTTTTTATACTTTCTAATTTTTGTGCTCTGAATTTTGCCTAGGTCGCCTTTTCGGTTTTCGCCCAGCGAGCCTCTCAGGGTAATATTTCTTCAACTTCTCCATGTTGATCGGTTGGGAGAACTCTAGGCCATCTAGGTCCATCAATACCACAGCCCACGACTGTGATAGACTTGATGATATAGGGACCGGTCCAATTGGGTCTGAACTTGCCCCTTGGGTCGTGGATGGGAGCTCGGTTGTCTTTGAGCACCAAATCTCCTTCCTTCAAATTCCTGGACTTAACCTTCTTGTTGTAAGCCCGGGCGTTTCTGCGTTGATATCCTTGGACATGGTATGTTGCTTTTAATCTCCTTTCATCGAAGAGCATGAGTTCCTCGAATCTACTCACGCTAATCGCTTCTATTATCTCGACACTCACCAATACTCGAGAGACTAACCTCAATCTCTATGGGTAGAACGGCCTCCATCCCATATACCAAGGAATACGGAGTCGCCCCGGTAGAAGTTCTTATTGAAGTTCGATAACCCCACAGAGCAAATGGCAACTTATCTGGCCAGTCCCGATATATCTCCATCATCTTCTGCAGTATGTGTTTGATGTTTTTGTTGGCGGCCTCAACTGCTCCGTTGGCCTGTGGCCGGTACGTGGATGACTTATGAAAAGCCACATTATACTTCTCCAACAAATCAATCACCTCCTTCTTGAAGTGAGAACCATTGTCCGAAATGATCTCATTCGGGACGCCATAACGGCAGATAATGTTGTTTCTGATAAACTTTGCGACATGCGAAGCCTTCAACACGGCATAAGATTGGGCCTCGACCCACTTTGTAAAGTAATCTATTGCTACCAAGATATACTCATGCCCATTCAACCCCTTCGGAGTAACAGCTCCAATCACATCGATTCCCCAAACTGAGAACGGCCATGGTGATGTCATGTTGTATAACTTTGACGGCGGGATGTTCATGCGGTTTGCGTGAATCTAGCATTTGTGGCATCGCCGAATAAAACCAATACAATCTTCCTCCATGGTAGACCAGTAGTATCTCTGTCTGAGGATCTTTCGTGCCAGCATCACCCCATTCACATAGGCCCCACATTCTCCTCCATGGATGGCCTCCATCAGGCGCTTCGACTCTTCGGCTTCCACGCACAGCTTGTGCATCCCCAGATGACCTCTTTTATACAACTTATCCCCGCAGATGATAAACTGAAGAGCCATTCTTCTGATTGCCCTCTTGTCCTTGGCATTTGCCCCTGGTGGATATGCCTCCTTTTCCAAGAAGTTCCATATGTCGTGATACCAAGGGTTGTTATCTTGCGCTTCATCTATGGCAGAGATTGACTCAGAGGCAGTGCAAATTTCGTTAATAATGATCGCATCCGGACCCCAGATGGGATGTCTATCATGGAAGATAGAGTTGCTAGCGAATCCGCGAACCTGTTGTTCTCTCTTACCAGGTGAGTGAATTTTAACTTTTCAAACCGAGGAATCAACAAATCCAAGGTCTGGTGGTAGATTATCATCTTTTCCTCTTTCACTCTCCAATCTCCTTTAGCTTGAGATACAACTAAGTTCGAATCCCCAATGACGTCCAATCGCCTTGCCCCTAGTTCTAGGGCAGCCTCTAAACCGGCAATACATGTCTCATACTCTGCCTTATTGTTCGAGACTTTGAATCGGAGCTTGAATGCTAAAGGGATACGAGAATCATCAGGCGCTATCAGCAACACCCCTATTCCATACCCGTATTGATTTGACGCTCCGTCAAAGTACATCGTCCAAGTTTCATCTTCGATGTTCAGAATGGCTTCATCTGGGAATAGGTACTCAACCGTTTCATCCCCTTCAACCGGGTGGTCGGCAAGGAATTCTACCACCGCTTTCCCTTTTACAGACTTGCGCGTCACATACTTGAGATCAAATTCAGAGAGCAACAGCAGCCAACGAGCTAGCCTACCCGTAAGTGCCGGTTTCTCGAAAAGATATTTGATGGGATCAAGTCGTGAAACCAACATTACAGAGTGAGCTAACAGGTAGTGCCGCAGCTTCCTGGTAGCCCATACCAAGGCCAAACAAGCCTTCTCCAGCGGAGTGTAGCGGGTCTCATAATCCAGCATCTTCTTGCTCAGAAAGTAGATGGCCTTTTCCACTTTATCTTCCGACTCTTGTGCTCTAATACCACCTGTCACGACCCGAAACCCGCCCCTAAAAGTTCGGGCATGACCTATGCAG
Source organism: Camellia lanceoleosa (assembly GCA_025200525.1). Lineage (NCBI taxonomy): Eukaryota > Viridiplantae > Streptophyta > Magnoliopsida > Ericales > Theaceae > Camellia > Camellia lanceoleosa. The sequence goes on along the minus strand of CM045767.1, from coordinate 133,106,302 downwards.
ACGTAAGTATGAAACCTGATATACTTAATATAAGGGGCCTGAACGGAAGCATTTAATAATACAAAACAACATCAAAACATATCCATTGAGCTCCTATTGACATGCCAGGATCACATCATCACATCAAGTAAATAATATACAGAAAACCGACACACATGTATCTTGACTTAGCCCGCAATTGGGCATGGAATAAAACAGCTTAAGGAAAAACAGTCAAACATAAACGCCAAAAATATAACAACACTTTACAATATACACGGGCTTCAGTTAGTGCCTGGACACACCGAGGTTGACAAGAGGGAGACGACTCTTAAGGGTTTGGACTGGTCCCTCAGTTGATGACCTACAGAAATAGACAAAAATACAGAACGAGTGAAACTCAGGGAATAATAGTACATAATTAAGGTAAAGTACCGCTGATATAATAAAGTATATAACGGCAAAGCATATGATTAACTATACCCTGTAATTACATTTCAAACAAACCTGAGTCCAGAAACATATACAGAGCGGCCCTCGGCCCAGAATGATACAGAATGTCACAGAACATCACAAAATGGCCCTCGGCCCAGAATGTTACACAAAATGTTACTGAATGTCACAAAATGGCCCTCGGCCCAGAATGTTACACAGAATGTTACTGAATGTTACACAATATCACAAAATGGCCCTCGGCCCAGAATGTTCCCAAATTCTTCCCACATTTACCTTTCATTCACATCATATGTTTTTCAAGTTCAGATACGGTAGGAATATACAGAAAGCAGACAGAAATAAAGTAATCATCAATAAGAAATGAATACATATTCCTTGCACTATTACTCACTCCATAGCATTAATCATTTACATATCATACATGTGTAGGATCATGGTAACTTACAGGTTGTAACACATTATCGATACATTACTGTTAACCACTGAACACACTCGAAATGTAAGTAGTTCAGAGCCATATAGCACCTGACACGACCCTTCATTGCTCACGTACGCCTCAACCCACTCATACGTTATCATAATTACCCACAAATAACGGAATATTAATACCAATAATCATTAACAGTGAATGATTTACAAATGTAGTACTATTACTCACAGTGCTTGGCTGCTTGGTTTGCCCCTGTAGTTGTCCCTACACAATTTATAATACACAAAGAAATCGGATTACATAAACTTATTTCGTTCTTAATTAATTCTCTTTATTCAAATTACACATCACTTTGCACTTCAACATAATTCAAACTAAATCTTCGAAGCTCATCTCAACACCCCACAATTGAGTTCATGTCATCCAGATCCTTACTAAGTTATTTCCCTAATTTTCCTTTACATTATTACATGCATTTCAACATTTATAACAAGGTTCATTCGCTAAATTTTAACATATTTGCCAAACATTTCCAAATTTCAATTAAACTTGTAGACCTACAAGTCAATACTTCAATTTCATTATACTACTCTCAAATTAGGCCAAATCATGGGTTATCATCATTAATCAACCTAGGGTTTCAAGAAAATGTTGGAAATTCAAAACAAATTCAAACCTATTAATTCCTTACCTTTAATTCTAATTTTCCCATTGATTAAACACTTAAGAATCATAATTTACCCTTTTAACCCATCAATTTAACTCTCAAGATTCCATACCTCAAAATCAAACAAGCTTTGGTGAGATTCCTCCATAATTTCGGAATTCCAATCGGTTAGAAACATTGCACTTCTCTTATTCTTCATCCTTGATGCCAAAATCATGGTAGATTGTTGATCAAAGTAGAGGAAATCAAGGAATTGGGGCTAGGGTTTCGGACTTAGGCAAAGAGAAAGGAAGAGGGTTGAAGAAAATATGTGAAATGATCCAAAAATCCCGTTCTTAAAGCTGCTGTCCCGTAATTCCCGCTCGAGCGGACCTGCCCTCAGCACAGATCTCGAAACTTTTAAACAGGTATAACTCTTCCATCCGGACTCCGTTTTAGGTCGTTCTTGTGTCCAAATTGAAGCCCCGGAAATAAGCTTTCCAATGGTTCTAACCTCACATCCAAACTCGAAGTGTGGAAAAAGAAAAGGACAAATGAGTGACGGTTGGTCATAAACGAATTATTCAAACTACAGTTTTGGATCCAATCTTACCCTACCATCATATTACCACCACAATCAATACTCCAAAATAACATAAGGAGGTTCCAAATACCTTATTAAACATGCCTCAGACGAACCTACGTGCCTCAAAATTCAAGCTCACCAGGCGACCCGAAGCGCTTTCTTGCGCCGAAGCGCCCGACGAACAGGACGCCCGCCGAAAGGCCCACTTTACGCCGAAAGGTAAATCTACAACCCTCGTAATCTCGATACCGCAAAAATATACTGAGAGCCTCACAAGTCCGCTCGAGCGGCCACTCCTCCGCTCGAGCGGAGGAAAGAATTTCTGGGTCATCACATCCTTCCAAACACCAAAAATACTTATGATGACATAAAACTTATACTGATCATAAATGTGAAATCAATTTCGGATTATCAACCCTCTAAGGCTCACAATTCCTGATCCAAACACCATAAAATTCCACCGTACGTATTTAGATGCTCAGAATAAGGGACCGAAAATATTCCGGGAACGGATACGAGGGACGGGTTATTACAGTAACAATATGTACCCCACGGGGTGGTAAAAGCAGTCTTCTCCCGGTCTTCGGGTGCCATTACTATATGATTATAGCCTGAAAAGCCATCCATGAACGAGAGCAAAGCATGCCCCGCTGTGAAATCTACCAACTCGTCGATATGCGGCAAGGGAAAGTCATCCTTTGGACTGGCTCTGTTCAAATCCTTGAAATCCACACATACCCGGATTCTGCCATCCTTCTTTGGTACTGGAACGATGTTGGCCAACCAAGTCGGGTATTCGGATACCAGCAGGAAGCCTGCGTCAATCTGCTTGGTGACCTCTTCCTTGATCTTAATGGCCCAATCAGGACGGATCCTCCTAAGTTTCTATTTGACAGGTCGGGCCTCGGGGTCAAGAGGGATCCGATGCTGTACAATCTCAGGATCGATTCCAGGCATGTCTTCGTAGGACTACGCGAAAACATCTTTGAAATCTTTTAATAAAGCGACTAAGCGCTCGCGTTCCTCCGAAGACAACGTGGACCCGATCTGGACCAGCCGCGGGTCCTTCTCAGTACCAATGTTCACGGTAGTGATTTCATCCATTAACGGTTTAACAAACCTCTCTTGCTCTTGCTCAATTAATCGTTGCAAAACCGGAGGAATTTCGTCCTCGTCGTTTTCATCAAAATTTTGAAAGTCCTGATTTAAGCAATAAACCAAAGGCACAGAAAAGTACTTAAAACCACACACCTCATTTTCATTAGATACTTCCGAACCGGCCCAATTCTTCATATAACAGACTCAAAAGAGAAAGAAAAGACGACCGACAAAGATCGTGGCATCCGGGTTATCACCCCCAGGAATACCGAACTCAGACTCAGACGAGCTGGAACCTGATTCCGACTCATAGGACTCGGTGGAATCAGATTCCGGCTCACTACCTGACCCGGTGCCGCTTGATAAAAATCCCTCTTCATATTGCCAAATGAGAGAGGGTGTGATGGATGCATCCAGAATAGCTGCTGGTAGGCCCGCAGCCGTTTCATCTCCGATCATGGACACTAAGGAGTTATCCCCCAAGCACAACTGATCGATCGAAGGATCTGAAAGTAGACATGCCAGCGCTACCCCCATTTCAAACTCTGTGTCCGCAGACTCTGATTCCTTGTTATGCTCAGTCCCAATCAAGGTCTGCATTCTTCAAAGAACATCATCCCCAGATAACTGCAGGTCGAAGAAGATCTCGAAACCTGGCACACGCTTCTTCTCCGCATTCAACCACGGTTCTGGGAAGCCACAAAATGGAAAATCTTCCCCCTCCCGGACGAAGCGTCCGTTTAGGGTACCCTGGATGGGCCTGTGCATCAACTCAAAAGGCTTCCCAGCCTGCTTTGCTCTGGCTCTTCCGGTCATTTCCTTCCCTTTCCTTACCCAGTCCTCTTTGGTGGGCAGATAACCCAATCCAAAGGTGTGAGAGTTGTGTGGCACTTCGGCCAATGTTGCAACGCCTTTTCGACCGCTCCTTCCCAATCCCATCCCAGGGATGTGTTGGAGCTTGTTCAAGAGATATACTACCTGCGCACTGACATATACCCCCTCACTAGCTGCCATAATGTTCTGTACCACCCGAGCTTCTGCTAAGGTAAATCCGGACATAAACACGTCCTCCATCCCGTGCTCAATCTCTAGAACGGGGGTAGATACCTCCGGTGGTGGATGGATCGATGAATTTCCAAAAACAATGGCTACTCCCTTCCCATAGGGGTATTTCACCACTTGATGCAAGGTGGATGACACCACCTTTACCTGATGCAGCCACGGCCGTCCCAAAAGTAGGTTGAAAGTCGTAGGAACCTCCAAGACATGGAAGTCTATTTCATGTTGCCCCGGCCCAACCTTTGTTTGAATTTTGACTGTTCCCATCACTTCCCGGCTTGTGTTGTCATATGCCCGAATCACCTGGGCTGTCGGCACAAAGTCCGCGATTCTCAGACCGATCGCATATGCTGTCCTTGCCGGGCAGACGTTGATGGCGGATCCTGTATCAACGAGAACCACTGGTACCCATTTATTCCTACACTCCACAGAGATATAGAGTGGTTTGTTATGGTTTTCCCCCTCAGGCGGCAGTTCTTTGTCGGAAAAAGTCAATGTCGGGGTAGCTCCTCCCGGAAAGACTAACCCCACCAGCTGTTCTGGCGTGGTTTCTATTGAAAGCTTGGCCTTGTCCATGGCCGATAGGACAGCCTGCCTATGCACTCGAGAAGCCATAAGCAGTCCCCAAATGGAGATGTCTGCTTGTATCTTTTTCAGTTGTCTCAAAACGGCCTCTTCCTCGAGTTGCTTTTCTCTCTGTTTTTCAACCTCCTTATCCTTCCCAGAGGCCTCTGGTTGATCCAAGTGTGGGGGTTTGAAATATCGCCCACTTCTTGTCATGTGGTCGACCTCTCCAAGGTACCAAGTGTTATCAGGTTGGTCGTTCCCCCAATCTTCATCCGTGTGGGCAAGACATAGGTCCTCATCTTCCCACCACATCCTATCAGCGGCCGACAGACACTGTCTGCCCCAGTATGATCGTTCTTGCGCCGCAAAGACCTTCCATCCATCTGCCTGTAGTATTCTCGTTTCCTATGCACACAGCAGTTTCCAATCCCACATGGGCCTTTGCCTTTCTGATTCTCTCGGAATCCTCAAAACTTGCCTGTTCTGACGTAGCTGACTGTTTGATCATTTCCATACTCAAAATGTTCCAATCTTGAGCGAAATTCTTGATACCGGCGCCCTCCGGCGATGTATTCTGCTCCTCGACCCTTCCGGCCGTCACTGATATTCTCATTCCTGCTGAACTCTGCTCTGCCTGAAATTCTTCTACCACATCTGGGTGATCATCCAGCCATCCAATGGCCTCTGCTGTTTCCCCATGATCGAACCAGTTGACTGCTGAGTCCTCTGGATCTTGGTTGTGGTAAAACTGGAGATTGGCAAGGTCCTCTCCCACGGCCGTTACACTATCCATTTCCTATCCCAGACTATCTCCTTGGATTACACACAGTTCTCCTCTGGCTGGAAGTTCCACCGCCGGCACACCCTGGCCTATCGGTAGAATGTAATCACTTGGACTATACATTTTCTCAATACAAATTCCAAATCTCGCAGACTTTGGCTCAACAACTCGTTCTTCCTTCGGGTTCCCCTCTCCCCTGTTCTCGGTGATTACCACCACTGGCTTGGGTTGGGTCATGGAGATGTCCATCATGCATAAGTTGGTGCAATCGGGAAGAGACACCTCCGGTTTGGGCAGATAGGTAGGTGTGATGTAGATACTAGGGTCGTAAGACATGCCCCCAGTATGGATGAGGTTGAGTCTTTTGGGTGGTGGAGCTTGGTTATGTGTGGGGAGGGGATTTGTAGTAACATTGGGTTTCTCAGGGGGCAAAATCACCTCATTATCAATGAGATCTTGAATTTCATGGCGTAATCGATAGCACTGGTCAGTGTCATGACCGTGCTGTTGGTGGAACGCACAGTACTTGGCCGGGTTATGGTTAGGGGGGAGTTTTTCTGGTAGGGGCCACGGCTCCAGGGGCTTCAGGTGCCCTTTCTTGATCAAAACCCCCAGAGCTTTGGATAGGGGCATATAGAGTGGAGCGAAAGTTCTGGTGTTTCTGGATGGGTATTTAGTTGTTTGCGGGTTGCTTCCGGACGCACCGGAAAATGGCGAGGCTGCCGTATTTCTTTGTGGGGGGTTAGTGGTGACCATGCTCACTTCGGAGGCTCTCGTAGCAGATGTGCCACTCGGGCCTGCATTAGTGTTGCGGTTGAAGGTCCTTCGGGGTTGCTCCCGATCATTATCAATCCAGCCTTGCTTCAAGGCATCTTCAATCTGCACCCCCATTTCAAGTAGGTCAGAAAAAGTGGGAAAGGGGACTACTATCATCTTTTGCATCAACTTCGGCTATAGATTGCGCACAATCATCCGAATCTGGTCTTTGTCCGTAGGCCTCAAGGTCATCATCGAAGCCTTGGCCCTCCATCTGGTTACAAACTCTGAGAAACTCTCCTTAGGCTCTTGCCTAGTTGTTTCGAGATCACGGGTCGTGATCTCAATCTGTGTGTTATATGAGTACTGCGCGATGAAGGCCTCAGCCATTTCGTCCCAATTTCTCTTGACGTCATCTTCTAGCTTGGCATACCATGAGGATGCCACACCTGACAGGGTCCGGCCAAATAAAGACAACTTCTGAAGCCTACTAAGGCCCATTGGCCTTAGAACGTCCGAAAACAGTCTTAAGTGTACCATGGGGTCCCCGGACCCATCAAATCGATCAACATGAGGCATTTTGAATTGCGGCAACACACAATTTGCGTCAGTGTAACCATCTTCAATGTCGGGGATAGTCTTGACCCCTTGGGATCTCTTGAACAACTTTTCAAGCTTGCTCAACTTGAGTGCGGTGGGATCAGTCTCGAACTCAAAGGGAGAGTCCAGTAGATTGGTGGGCGTTTTTGATAGCTGAGGTTGGGTTTGAGGTAGGGTTGAGTCGGGTGGTCCTGGGCGACTCAGACGCTCGAACATTGGTTGTCTCCCCGACATAAGGAACTCCTGGTGGGGAAGGAGCTTGATGTTCGCTTTGTCGCTCCACCGCAATTGTCTCTGCCGTTCTCTCACAACTGCGGCTCGCTGTTCGAAATCCGCTCGATGGACGGCATGATCCTCGCATTGCTTTCATGCTCTCTTGAAGGTGGCGCACCATCTCCTCCAAACTAGCCATACTATCCTCGCTCGTTGATTATCGGTATGTATTCCTCTCTCATTGGTGACATAGAATCCTGATCCCTATTGAACACAGGTGGGGTAGATAAAGCCCTCGAATCGATCAGGCCTTGATGCCCTTCGCTTCATCGACTCCGCTTAGCAACCGGGGGTAGTGAGTAGTACACTGGTTGTCCGTCTATCAGATCCTCAGATTAAAGGAGTCGACGGCCTCTGACCCAGGGTGCTTGGGGGATATCTATCGGGTTGGTAGCAATCGTGCTCAACTACCTAATAAAAAGATAGATAAAGCGTATAAATAAACAGAAGATCGGACAGCATAACGGCGTAAAATAAACATACAACACACTGTTTGGATAACACGCTGAATTCGATATACTGTTCCTCAAACACTGATCACTGTTTCTGAATCATTACCCCCAAGTCTGAACCTTGTACCCACAGATAGCTGATTTCTCAAAATACTGTTACTGGTGCCCTCAGGCCGGATACCCAATCTCGTAAACTGATATATGCATTCCCTGTAGAGATACATTCTAAAAGCACATAGCAAGTAAATGAGAGCCAATACACCCCTATGTTGGGGATAGGGTTTCCCTGTCCTATTTTGTCAGGAGCTAGGGTTTCACTATGCACGCAGCGGTTTCAAACAACCTATATCGGGTAAGCAACCTGTCCTAGTTTGGAATGGTCACTATGGATCCGAATATGCACTAGGTCGAATGGTCAAAGAGGGTGCCTCGGTAAAATAGGGGTTTGTGTTCCCATACTGGCAGAGCCCGCAACCAGTTAGCCTTATGGACATGCCTTGACAAGACAAGCCTCCAGCAAACCGCTCAGGAATAGCAGATGGCCAACACGGTGTCCTAGGCGCATCAATGCACATGCAATGCAAAGAAACACATAAGTGTAGTCAAAATAGGATATCACGAGTTCGAGTCAAGCTCTCTAAAGTCCCCAGCAGAGTCGCCAGAAACTGTAGACGCGCCCTCAGGGGACCTCGCTACAGTTCGGACTCTCCGTTTTGTTGTGTTGCGGTTCTAAATCTGAACAAAAGAGTCCAAATCCGGCAAATCGTTTGAGAAAGCAGATTTTTGGAAAGTAGTGCCAAACATGGACTGCTTTGCCAGATTACAGAGTCGCCACCTAAATATTTTTAAAATGGAGAAATTTAGGAAACCCTGACTCGGTGCCGAAGGCCACATGTCCGTCATCACCAAAGTGGTCTTGGCTCGGGAGCTTGGGTACGAGCGGGAAAGGTCAGCTATGAGCACCCCCTTTCGTCCGATCCGAAGACCGGCCTCTACTAACCGTGATACCCTTTTTTGAAAACCTCATGTGTTCTTATTCCAATTATTAGCCTAGAATTACTATGTTATGCGCGCAGCAAACAAGTATAGACTAGATTGCCTAATTTGGAAATAAACATTGCATATCCGTTCGTTTTGAAAATGCTTTGGATTTGCTACTCGCAAGTAGGCTAAAACACGGATTTCAATGAGTATTTCCAACTCAAACAATCTAACCTCCACCCACAGGCATTCAAACAGTTTATAACACATAAGCATTTAGCCGCATGGCAATCAGATCACATGACAAACATTCACACGCATGCGATATGCTAAAGCATAAAAACTTACATCAGACTCGTACAAAACAAGAAACTAGTTAGCAAACATGCATGACCTAGTTCATGTTAAATGGCTAATGCAACACAGGCATAGATGCAATCTAGAGTAGGCTCGGCTAACCCTAAACATGGCATGTGAAATGCGCGACTAGCACGTATTCAATTTAGAATTGAAAATTGCAATGCAGTTTGTATGATGTACCGAGCCCGGTGCATGTCAACAAATGCATGGATGCACGCATGCATTGCATAAGGTATGCTAAGATAGAAATGCCCTAATCTACCAACATAAGCAGGTAAATAAAAGGGATAGAAAGAAATGGGGATTGGAAGACATACACCCACTCACGCACCCTTATTACAACTTTGCCCTCACTCGGAGGGACCGAATAATAATACAGCCCGAAGATTAAACGAATAAATTATTACAGAATTCTAATTATTAAAATTAAATCAAATAAATAAAAGAAATGGGGCCTCAGCCCTGCCTCGGGATGCGCGAATGATGCATGCTCGATCCGACTTGCCCGGAAAGCCTACACCGTGCCACTGCTGCCTCTGTTTTTACTGCCCTGCTTCTCCAAAATTTACCAAAGTCCCAGGAAACCTTACTTGTGTTCTGCTGAGTGCCACCGGCTGGAGGAAACTACCACCGGCTGCTTGTGGTGGCCACCGGCAGCAAAATAGTCTATCGGCCAAGATGCAAGGTTGCCGGCACTCTTTCCTGCCGGTCGGCACAAAATTCCTGCAGAAGACAGTTTGACAACAACAGCAGGCAGCAGTGCATGGTATTGGATTTTTGAGCATATTTATGCATGGCCAATGCTTCCTATCATGAATGGGACTCAAGGAAACATGGCTCTTGGTTCTAGGGCTATCAATTGTGTACCTTGGTGCATGATAGCCTAAGATACCAAGGTTGCATTTCAATGTAGAAATGCATGCAACACAACAATGATAACTAAGTCCCTATCATGCCAAAGTCAAGGGCCTTAGTGACATGGGAATTGAGGTGTGTTTTGTCACTTGGAGTACAAACATCCCTCATTTCCCACACTTGGTTTGACACCCCAAACCAAGTAATGAAATGCAATCCATGCAAACATGCATTAACAATGCAACATGACACAAAAGTGTAAGGCATGCCAAATGCTATGTAATACATCATGGGAAGTATACAATACTAAGCATGCACAATGCAAAGTGTGATACAAACATGAACACCTAAGGCAATAGGATTGTCTTATTTCAAGACCATGTTGATTAAGCATGCAACACACATATACTAAACATGCAATGGTAGATTTAAGCTACAATGGGACAGCCCTCAAACCTCCCTAAAACAGTGGCAAAACATGCCCAAAATGATGAGCAAAACTCATGCAAGCATGCAAGGCAATAGGCCCAAAACCAAAGGCACCAAAGAGAGCAACTTACCACCATTATCGAGGCCACTCATGGCATGCATCTAACAACCAAAAATAGACTTTTATTATGCAAAATGACACCCAAGTCCCCTTTATGACAACCTCAAAAAGCACTAAACAAACAAGCATGTATGAAGCCTATTCCTAGGCACAAAAGGGCACACCCTTGGAGCATGAAAATGGTCACATATGTAAGCATACACACATGATTTATAAACTAAAATAAGGTCACAAATTATGCCAAATCATGGGGATGATCGATGTTGAACGTGCTAGGAGGCAAAATACATAAGGCTTACAAGCCTAAAATACAAAACAACCGTGTCAAGCACACTATACATGACAAAATCAGTGGCTCACAGCCCTCATACATGGCAATATGATGCTAATACCCTCATGAAACCAAGCTAAGACATGCAAAGAACATGGCCTAGATGCATGACATACTTTTAAGCATTAGAGAGCATTTCAAAGCAAGTATGAGAGACATGCTAAGGGCCATAGACCTGACCAAACACAGAGGTATAACATGTCATGTTAAGCACAAATATGCTCTGAAATGAAGCCGAAACTCAACGTACACACATGCTATTCTTTAGGCCCAAAACAAAGGCAAACAAAGAACCAAGGGGAGAGGGGTGTCCCTCCCCTATATGTGACCTAAAATCAACTTCCCCACCACTGAAAACCCACTGGTTTTCAGTGGTGAGAAGGCCAAAAACACCAAGTAAAGGAGACTTTAGGAAAAGGCACCAAAAATGGTCAAATGGGGCTTAATAGGATGAGCCTCTATCCAAACCACCAAATGACCTTAATGAAGGTTCAAGAACAAGTAAAAACAAGAGTTTTTTATGTTAAACACAAATTCAAAAACACAAAGCAAAATGGGTAAAAACTAGTTGCAAGAATGGGGAATCTAAAGCAAAAGCTCACCCTTGAAGATCCTTTGGAGAACAGGTGGAGCAGCCCTCCTTTAGTGGTCAAAACCAGTCCAAGATCACACAAAACAAACCTCCAAGCCTCTCAATCTCGGATTAGGGTGTAGTAGTGTGTGTAATGGTGCAAAAGTAAGATAAAATCACACTTTTTGGTCCAAAAACACACACACAAGGATGATAGATATAGAAGTATAGATATATATGGATGTATATCAGAGATATATGTATAAGCTCTGGTTTTTAGGTCTAAAATGGCTAACCCTTGTAAAGGGAGATGAGATGGACTTATATAGGCAACAAAATGGTCTAAGCTTAATGGCTAAGCAAGAAAAAGGGGTCAAGGGACCAAGGGGGTGCAAGGCTTCTTGGAGAAGCCAAAACAGCTGGCCAAGCTTCTCCAAGAAGCTTGGCCAAAAGGGGTCAAGCTTCTAGAAGCTTGAGGGGGTTCAAAGGGTCAAAGGGTGCAAGCCCGGACATGGGGAGTGGTGATGGTGCATTCCAGCTGTCACAGCTGGCATGCACCATCCTGGGGTGCAAGGTCAAACCGCCACCAAAACAAATACCGGCACAAAAAACATCACGGTCGGCAACATATAGTGCCGACCGGCCAAGGATTTGGATAAAATAGTGCCGACCGGCCAAGGATTTGGATAAAATAGTGTCGATGGCCGCTGGGGAGTGCCGGTGGAGGTGTATGGCAGCCGGTGGGCTTTAAGGATGGCTAACAAGCTTTCCCCTACCCTCAAATGCAAAAACACACAAGTACTTGGTGCACAACCAAGCACAAAACAAGCTGGTTGAGAGATCTTGAGGCACGGTGCGCAGCCAGGACCTCCGGGAACTTGAAACAAACACAAGCATAGATAATCACCGGGTGTTCAAGCGGTGACGTCCAAGTCTTGAGGTCGGTCAAAAATAGGGTGTCTACAGGTTTGGAACCCTATATTTAAAGACCCGAGGCAAAATGTCAAAATTGCCCCGAATCTGCCACTTTTGGCCGATCGGCCAAATTGTTAGCCGATCGGCTAAATATTTGGTCGATAATCTCATTTGATGGCCGATGGCCTCCCCTTGTGGTCGATGCACCCCTAATACCCTTGTTTGGGTCAGTTTTGTTGATTGGTACCCTAATTTTTTAAGAAAGTACACTTTTGAAGCTTAACCAGCCTTCGTGTTGACCTCGAATCGTGCCTTCCATGTGTGACACTCGATACGCACGAGGTGTATCCTTTTTCGTATCCTTTTGTATATGGAAAAATTCAAGAATTTCTCGAGAATTGCTTTTGAATATGTTGCATTACAATGTTTTGTCATGTTTGTAATAAGCGCGCATTTATTATACGTATTTTTGCTCTTGCATTGAGCATGCTTCATCTCGTTTTAAAGTTGCATCTTAACATCGGGAATAACATGCCGTTACCATACTTCCATTGAACATGTGCCTCTCTTTGTTGTCGCATTGTTATGCACACACTATATGCGTTGTCGTGCACGTTTTGTTTGCATTGTCATGCACCCTATTCTCACATTGTTATACACTTTGCTTGCGTTGTCGTACATGCTTTACTTACATGTGTTTATGCACCCCATGGTTTGTGTTGTCGCGCATACCTCTCACTCATTGTTATACACATTGTTTGCATTGTCACGCATGCTTTACTTACATGTGTTTATGCACCCCATGGCTTGCGTTATCACGCATGGCTTTCTTGCATTGTTATGCACCTTTTTATCCGCGTCGTCACGCACACGTATGTTGCATTATCATGCATCCTCTTACTTGCATTGTCACGCATGTTTTACTTGCATTATCATGCTTACTTCAGTTACATTGTTATGCACCCATTGCTTGCGTTGTTGTGCTTGTTTTACTTGCATTGTTATGCTCGTTCTAGTTGCATTGTCGTGCATATTTTCACTCGCATTGCTATGCACCTTCTCACTCGCATTGTATATGCATCTGTTTATCTCATATTGCACTGATTTCTTGATCTAACGTTGAACATATGTTTCTACTCTATATTGTACCTGTTGAGTTTCTTTTTGTATAGGCACGATATTGTATGTACGGTTCATTTCAAGATGGTGAAACCAGACGTGATTGTATGTAAGGTTCATTAAGGGAAGTTCTGGTTCAGTTTGACTGCAACCTTTCTCCATTCGCATGCCGTGTTTGAATGTACCTACATGTTCGCATTTATCACGTGTTTTGCAACCTTTCTCCATTCACGTGCCGCGTTTGGACATACTCGCATGTTCTTGTTTATCACGCATTCTGCAACCTTTCTCCATTCGCGCTCCGCGTTTGGACATACCCGCATGTTCGCGTTTATCACACGTTCTGCAACCTTCCTCCATTCGCATGCCGCATTTGGACGTACTTGCATGTTTGCTTTTATCACGCGTTCTGTAACCTTTCTCCACTCGCATGCCGCGTTTGGACGTACCTGCATGTTCGCGTTTATTATGCATTCTGCAACCTTTCTCCACTCGCGTGCTGCATTTGGACGTACCCGCATGTTCGCGTTTATCACGCGTTCTGCAACCTTTCTCCACTCGCATGCCGCGTTTGGACGTACCCGCATGTTCGCGTTTATCACGCGTTCTGCAACCTTTCTTCACTTGCATGCCGCGTTTGGATGTACCCACACTTTTATGTGCATCGCGCTTTCTTGCGCAACCCTTCTCCACTCGTATTTGGCATGCGTTTGGACGTCTCTCTCCCCTCTCGCGTTTGACACACGTTTGGATGAATGCGCTTTCTTGCACAGCCCTTTCCTCTCATGCGTGTGCCATGCTGAGAGATGCTCTCTTTTCTCTCTTGCGTGTGCTACGCTGAGAGATGTTGTGTTTGAGACTCCAAGTATTCTCGGTAGTCGCTTTTAGTCTTCTTCGCGTGAGACACAATGAGAAATGCATAATTTTCTTACATCCTTTCTATCGGAATGTGTAGGATTGTTATTTCTTATTCGCTTGCTTAAAATTTCGCATTTACTTTGCATGTTATGCTTGATTACAGCTCTCTTTGCATGATCATAAGTTATGTTCGGCATTGTGCGTGTCATTTGCTTTTTGCCCTTGCCTGCAGGCGTATATCTTTGTTGTCTTGTATGCCTATCTAAGTCTTCGGCCTTGCCGAAAATGGGTCGTCTCTGGGCTTTGACATTCACTCTCGTCATCTTATGACTTTCGACTTCCGTCAAAGAGGGGCAACTGTAGACACCCCATTTTTGACCATCCTCAAGACTTGGATGTCATCGTTTGAACACTCGATGATCATCCATGCTCGTGTTCGTTTGAGTTCCCGAAGGTCTCGGCTGCCCACCTTGCCTTAGGATCTCTCAACTTGTCTGTTTTGTGCTTGGTTGTGGACCAAGGACTTATGGCTTTTGCTTCTGAGGGAAGAGGGTGGCTTGTTGGCCATCCCTATAACCCATCGGCTAAGGCCTTGTACCATCGGCCTTGTTTTCTTGCTATGGGCCATAAGTGGTGGCCGATCGGCACTCGTTTTGGTCAATCGGCCATATATCTTGGCCGAGACCTTTCCACCTGCTTTTGCAGATATTTTTGTGCCAGCTAGTGAGCACAATTCTCATCCTCCATACATCAAGACTCAAGTTTGTTCAACAAGCTTGAGAATTGAAATTCTATAAGAAGGGAGGCCCCTCTCCCTTTCCAGAGGTTTAGAAAGTTGATATACAAAACATATATCACTCTCTCTCTACATTTTACCTCTCTTTCTCCATTTGCTCTTATTTGTGCTCAAAAGTGTAAAATCTTCATACTATTGAACACAAACACCTACTAGAACACCCTTCTTTTGTTGCTGAGGTACTTAGGAGTTGGTTTTAGTGTTTTTGGGTTGATTTGAACTCAGAAAGGCTGCTGGAGTTGTGTTCTTGAATGTGTTCTTCAAGGGTGAGAAACTAACCTTTTAATCCCTTGTTTTGGCTTAAGCTTTTAGACCTATTTGCATGCTGATTTAAGCTTAACTTTCTACTGTAAAAAGTTCTAATTTTTCATGCTTGTAATGTTTGTTTAAGGTCACTTTTGTGTTAGGGGTATTCTACCCTTTCTTAGGCCTTGTTTGACCTTGTTTTGTGCTTCTCATCATTGAAACTCAGAGAATTTTCAGTGGTGGAAAGGTGGTTTTGAGGTCCCAAATAGGAGAGGGTCATCCCCTCTCCTTGTGTCTTGTATGCTTGCATTGATGGCTCATAATAGTAGCATGTTTGCTTAGCATGTTTTGGTTCCACTTCAGCAACTTTTTGGTGTTATTTTTCTATGCTATACCTCTGTCTACGGTCGGTTTAATAGCCTGTTGCATGTACCATGCACTTGTAGTACAATCCTCTCTATTGCCTTAACATACACCTTGTGTTTGGACCATCATTTTTGCATGTTTTGGCTCAATTCAAAGAATCTTTTAGCCTTGTTTTACCATGCTTAAGCTCTGATTTGTGTTGTCTTGGTCATGCATGCCATGCTTTGTATAGCCATAGTGCATTCTAGCTTGTTAGCTTTGAGTTTCCAAGCCATTAGCATGCATTGCTTGGGCTACTTTCATGATTTGGCATAATTTGTTATGTAATTTCAGTGCATGTTTCATGGTCGTACACTTGTGCTTGTCACTCTTTTAATGCCTAGGAGGTTTGGCTCTTTATGCCTCAAGAATGGATCTTTGTGTATGCCTCCATGCTTAGGCCTTTGGGCTATCATTTCAATGCATTTTTTGTCTTTTTTTTATCATGCCATAACTCTGATTTTTATTGGTTAAGTCATGCCATGTTTGGTTTTGATAGGTGTAGTGCAATCCCCTTTGTTGGCCTTACTTGCATCATGCCTTATGCCTTTCATGTTGACTTGTTTTGGCTTTGGTCCATACATGTTTTAGACTCACCTTGGTATGCTTTAGGACTATTTTGGTTTGCTTAGGCCATTTGCTTCATGTTTTGTATAGCCTTAGTGCAAGTGTCTTTGCTAACTTTGAGCTTTGAGCCTCTTAATATGCTATACTTGCTTTGTTTGGTTGATTTGGCATTATTCCATGCATGATTTCAGAGCTTATGATGTTGTTACACTTCCACTTTTGTGACTCTTTGAGCACTCTTGAGAGTTATGCTCTTATGCCTAAGTGATGGACCAATATGTGTGCATGCATGTTTTGCCTTTTGGTGCCTTAGTTTTGGTGTTTTGGCCACTGATTTGGGCATGATTGAGGTCTGTCCATTTTGGTTTAAGTCCATCTTTGCATGTTGTTCAAATGTAGTTACATTGCATCATGCTTGCATGTTTAGGTTACATTGTGTTTTGCATGCTTGTTGCTTGCATTGTTGATACATGCTTGGTGCATTGCATGTTGTCGCATACTTATTGCATCGCATTGTGTGTACATGCCTTGCCTCTTGATCAAACATGATAGATGTTAAGGTCTCTTATGTGTTTTTGTGCATTTCATTCACATTGAATCGTGCGACTCGGCCTCTTTGGCCATCATGCATCGAAATGCGTGCTTGATGGCTCGAGAGTCGAGCACTACACTCCTTTGAGCTTCAAACATGATAAGGGGTGTAGTTGCACACATTTTCTTGCAAATGTATTGCCATGCCTCTGTTTGTACTCTGCTGTAGCAAAATGAGTAGTTTGCGGGAAGAGATTGCCGATCGGCTATCTAGTGTGCCGATCGGCTAACAATGTTTGGCCGATGGACTCAAAAGTGGTCGATGACCCTTGGCCGATGACCATACCATTTGGCCGATGGCCTCTCAGCATGCCTACGAGATGGAGTAGAGGTGTTTCAGAAGTTGGCACAGTTTTCAGAAGTCTAAAACAGTGCAAATAGAGGCAACATGAGGCATGACAAGGGATTTCCGAGTGAAGTCGACCGAGCATGCATGTATCCCTCGTCACGAGGCCATTTCAGTGTTTTTGATAACTTAGAATAGTTATTTGTTTCAATTCAGTTGTGTAACAGTTAATTAGCTTGTTAGTTAGTTAATTTTGGTTTGTAATTAATTAGCTTGTAAGTTAGTTAATTAGTTGGTTTGTAATTAATTAGCTTAGCGTAGCTAGTTAGTTGATTTATTCTGACCCTCCGTTGAGAGGGCAAACTTTTGTAATAAGTGTGCGTGAATGTGTGAATGTCTTCTAAGCCCACGTCTTTCTCCCTTTTATTTAACCGTTTACGATGGTTAGTTTTAGGCATGTTTCAATTAGCATCCTTATGCTTGCATGTTTGCATCATTCATCCATCTTGGATGCACCGGGCTCGGCGCATCATACAAACTGCATTGTGTTTCAATTCCAATTTGAATACATGTATCAAGTTGCATTTCATATGACATCTTAGAATAGCCGAGCCTATCTTAGTTGCATTTTTGAATGTGTTGCATTAGGCATCTTAACATAGCTAGGATCATGCATTGACTACTAACTAGTTGTTGTTTTGGCTCAGAGTACTAGGTAAGCTTTTATGCTTTAGCATCTCTGCATGTGTGAGTGTTGCCATGACAACATGCTTGCCATGAGGCTAACTGCTTAAGTATTTAACTGCCTGAATGCCTGTGGGTGAAGGTTGGATTACTTAAATTGGAACAATTCATCGAAATGCGAGTTTTAAGCCCACTTGAGGGTAGAAAAATCATGTTTTCTTAAGCCCACTTGAGGGTGGCAAATCCACGTCTTAGCCTATTTACGAGTAGCACCTTCAAACCATTTTCAAATAAACAAACATGAAATGTTTTGTTCCAACTTAGGCGATCTAGTCTATACTTGTGTGTTGTGCGCATCACATAGTAATTCTAGGCTAATAACCGAAATAAGAACACATGTGTTTTCAAAAACAACATATCATGCTTAGTAAAGGCCGATCTTTTGATTAGGCGAGCGGGGGTGCTCATTGCATGACCTTTCCCTCTTGTACCCAAGTTCTCGAGCCGAGGCAACTTTGGTGATGACAGACATGTGGCCTTAGGCACGAGTCAGGGTTTCCTAAATTTCCCCAAACAAAACATTTAGGTGGTGACTCTGTATCTAGCAAAGCAGTCCATGTTTGGCACTTCTTTATAAAAATAAGTTTTCCAAAATGATTTGCCAGATTTGGACTCTTTGGTGATTTATCGGTCTTGCATTGCACTTTGCGAGATTAGATTTAGAACCGTGACATTGAGTCCAAACTGTAGTAGCTAAGAACAAAATGAATTTTGCGCCTTCGCGCGCGGAGCCGGGACGTTCGGGCATGTCTACAGTAATGCACCAATGTTGGGCTCGAAGTTAGCTTGAGAAACGACGAAAAATGTTGCACTTGTCCATAAGAGGTTAGTTACAGCCCAGAGTCGCCAAAAGAGCTATGCCAACCGTAGGAGGAGGCCCTTGTCCTTTGAGGTAGAAGATCATATCTCTTTGAAGATATCACCTAGGAGTGGTTTGATGAGGTTTGGAAAGAGTGGGAAGTCATCCCCTCAATTCATTGGGCCTTTTGAGATCCTAAAGCGGATTGGAGAGGTGGCTTATCGTTTGGCCTTGCCACCACAACTTCCCGGGGTTCGTGATATGTTTCATATTAGCATGCTTCAAAAGTATGAGTCGGATCCATCGCATGTGTTAGATTGGACCGCCTTAGAGGTAGATGAAGATGCCTCGTATGAGGAGAGACCAGTGAGGGTCTTGGATACTCGGGAACAAGTCTTGTGAGGCAAGACGATTCCCTTAGTGAAGGTATTGTGGAAACATCACGGGGATTGAGAAAGCAACTTGG
Organism: Camellia lanceoleosa; assembly: GCA_025200525.1. NCBI lineage: Eukaryota > Viridiplantae > Streptophyta > Magnoliopsida > Ericales > Theaceae > Camellia > Camellia lanceoleosa. Next base: position 133,087,179 of record CM045767.1, on the reverse strand, counting down.
GAATGCGAGTTGAAAGTCTGTGAGAAATATCCGGACTTATTTATTGATGTTTAAGCATGTAATGGAATTTTTTTATGTTAATAAAATATGAAAACATTGTATATGTTATGGATATATGAGAACATTGAATATGTTGTGCATGTTTTGGAAACATGAATTTAATGTAAACATTACAAGTGTTTTGAAAAATGTGGATTTTACTTTAATATTGGGCCTTGTGTATCAAGTTGATGAAAATGGATGACCGAGGAGTGGGTCATGGCATTGGAATTGGTTATCTATCATTATTGTATTTGGTTTAAACATAACTGTGCAACTTGATTCGAAATTTCGGGGATGAAATTCCTTAAAGGGGAAAGGTTATAGCGATTCCAGTTTTGACTTGACCCTCATTGTAATCTAGATACGGGTTTCTTGGTTTCGTACTACTGAATATGTCTTGCCTCTCTTTTTTTCCATTAAACATGCCCTTGGGATTGTTGTGGTTGTGTTTGGAACAGGTTGGTTGTTTACTTTCCCAACTCTTGTTGCCCAAAATTTTGCTCTTCCGCTCAGGCGGCATTTCTTGTGCTCGAGCGGGCTTTGCAAACTCTCAGTACTTTTGCAGGTCTGCAAAACTGCTGGGAGAGTGTATTTTATGCTCGAGCAGCCATTCTTGGCTCGGGCGATGTTCCTCTGTCTGCAAAACTACTAGATGTGTATATTCTGCTCGAGTGGAACAACTTATTGTGTCGGACGCTCAAGCATTGTAGACACCCCATTTTTGACCGTCCTCAAGACTTGGACGTCACCGTTTGAACACCCAGTGATCATCCATGTTTGTGTTCGTTTGGAGTTCCCGGAGGTCTCGGCTACGCGCCTTGCCTCAGGATCTCCGAACTCGACCGTTTTGTGTCTGGTTTTGCACCAAACACTTGTGTTTTGCCTTGGAAGGGCAGTGAATGCCTTGTGAGGCATCCCCACACATCACCGGCCATGGCTAGAGGCCACCGGCTGTTGTTTGTGTCCACCGGCAATGTATATTGCCGGCCGGCACTATTTTTGGCCGACCTGCCATCAATTTTGTCAAAATGACAATTTTGGCCACCGACCTCTTGTTCATCTACTTTTGTAGATATTTTGTGCCTGTGATAGTGCACCCACTCCATTCCCCTCCATACACGTGTATGGGGGGATTTCCCTATTGAATGGCTTGTTTTGTAAGCCTTACAAGAGGGAATTGCCTATATAGGAGAGCTTCTTCTCTTTGGCCAAGGGTTAAACCTTTGTTAGACATTTTAGACAGCTTTTGTAAAACTTGAGTTCTAGGGTTAGGGTTAGATATATATTCTATCTCTATAAGTGTGTGTTTTGTCCTACTTTTGCTCACAAACACACACCAACACACCATCTCTTGGACTTGAGACCTTTGGAGGGTTGTTTTAGTGTTTTGGAGCTGGATTAAAGCCAAAGAAGGCTGTTGGAGCATTGCTTGTGAAGGTGGTCTTCAAGGGTAAGAAACTTCCCTTTTATTCCCCATTTTTGCATTGCTTTTCTACCTATCTTAGAACTGTTTTTGTGCTTAGTGTATAATACAAAAAAGTTCTATTTTTAAGCCCTCTTGATTGTTTGTTAAGGGTGTTTTGTGGTTTGGAGGTGTTTGACCACCCTTAGGCCTTGTAAGGCTCCTTTTTGTGCTATTTTGTGCAAGTTTCGGGACTTTGGTGTTTGGGCCTCTTCACCACAGAAATCTTGAGGGATTTCAGTGGTGAAGATGGTGCCTTGAAGTCTCAAGAAGGAGAGGGCCACCCCCTCTCCTTGTTGTCCTTGAAAAGGACCATTCTTGGCCTCTTAAGGGAGCATCTAGCTTAGGCTTTTGTTGATCATGTCTTGGCTGTATTTTATGCTTATATTGTCATGATTTAACTTTGTATTAAGTTGATTTTGGTACACCATGCATGCTTAGCATACCTACCATGTAATGCCTTGTTATTGCCTTAATATGCCTTAGGTTGTTAGCCTTTGTTCTAACATGTTTTAGGTTTAGCCTTGTGAAGGTTTTATGCTTATTTTGCCATGTTTTAGGTATGTCCATGTTTGTTTGAGTCGATCTTGGCATGCATTATATAGCTCCTTTGTATTATGGCTTGTATGCTTCAAGTAAGTGAATGTGTAGCATGCATTGCTTACATTAATTTGGTGGTTCAGGACCATCCTACATGTCATTTCAGTCCCTTTGGTGTGCTTGTATGCTTGCCTTGGATACCTCTTTGATGCTTCAAAAGCCTGTGTTGTATGCTCCATGTTTTGGCCATTATGCATGCTTTTGAATTTGAGCCACTTAGATGCCATCTAAGGGTCCCCTTTGCATGGTCAAGGTCTGCCTTGAACCTGTTTTAAACCTTCATGGCCTTATGAGGCTTGGTTGGTTTAGCTATGGTTTAAGCCTTCTTGACTTGCTTCAAGAATTTGGACTATTTGCATGCTAATGTTTGTCTTGTTTAAGTTGGTTTGGCACCTCTTATAACATGATTTTCAGAGCTAATATTGCATGCCTTTTATCCATGTTAGGCCTCCTTTGAAAGCGTTTAAAAGTTGCCTTTATATGCTTAAGTGTTGGACCATACTTGCTTGCATGTGTGTATGTATGTTTGATCCCAATTCTTTGGTGTTTGGCCACTGTTTTAGGCCTATTTATAGCTGCCTAAATCATGTTTAAGTCCACCTTTTCATTAGTTTGCATTGCCTCATGTTTGCTTCTATGCTTGCATAAGTGTCTTGCCATGCCATGTTGCATCCTTAGCTTGCATGCCTAGGTTGCATTGCATCTTGCATGCATGCCTTGTTCCTTGATTTGGTGATAGGAATTGGGTCTTGATTTGTTTGTTTGGTTTGCATTTCATTTGACATGAAAGTGCATGCTTGATTCTTTGGGCCATCATGCATGGAAATGAGTGATTGATGGTCCGAGAATCGAGGCACATGCCCCTTTGAGTCACAAACATGATAAGGGGCATGATTGGTGCATACATTGCTTGAATTGTATTGCCATGCAAGTTCTGCCCTCTGCTGCTGTGAGTTGCAGGTTCTGCAGGCATTCTTTGCCGACCGGCAGTATTCAGTGCCAACCGGCAGTACATCATCAGCCGATGGATGCATATTGTGCCGATGACCACTATTCACTGCCGGTGGCTATTCTATTCAGCCGGTGGTGATCCCCAGTATCAGAAGAAGCATCTCTGAGATTTTGGCAGTCTGCAGAAGGGCAGAGCAGGGAAAACAGAGGCAATCTTTGCATGGCAGTGCAATTCCGAGTAGGACTCGAGCATGCGTTGCATCAGGCTCTCCTCTCGAGGCGGTTTATTGTTTTTCCTAGTCTAGTTAATTGTTAATTAATTAGGCAATTTGTAATGATTAATTAGCTTGCGTAGTTAATTAACTTGTATTATTCTTTTGGTCCCTTCGGGCGAGGGCGAATCTGTAATAAGTGTGGGTGCGTGTGCGTGCATGTCTTCCAACCTCCACTTCTTTCTTCCTTTTACTTACCTGCTTTGATGGTTAGTATTAGGGCACGTTTAAATTAGCATACCTTATGCAATGCATGCGTGCATCCATGCATCTGTTTATATGCACCGGGCTCGGTACATCATACAAACTGCATTGTACTTTCAATTCCAAATTGAATACGTGATAGTTGTAGCATTTCACATGCCACTTTAGGGTTTGCCGAGCCTATCCTAATCACATCCTGTATGTGTTGCATTAGCCACTTAACATGAACTAGGACATGCGTGTTTGCTAACCAGTTTATTGTTTTGGCACGGAGTACGATGTAAGTATTTATGCTTTAGCATCTCGCATGCGTGTGAATGTTAACATGACAGTATGCTTACCATGTGGCTAAATGCTTATATGAGATAAACTGCCTGATTGCCTGTGGGTGAATGTTGGATTGTTTGAGTTGGAAAAACTCGTTGAAATCTGTATTTTAACATACTTGCGAGTAGCAAATTTCATAGCATTTTCAAAACAAACGGATATGCAATGCTTGTTTCCAAAATTGGCCAATCTAGTCTATACTTGCTTGCTGTGCACATAACATAGTAAATCTAGGCTAATAACCCGAACAAGAACGCATAATGTTTTCAAAATCGGATATCATGGTTAGTAGAGGCCGGTTTTCGGACTGGGCGAAAGGGGGTGCTCATAGTTGACCTTCCCCGATCGTACCCAAGCTCCCAAGCCAAGACAACTTTGGTGATGACGGACACGTGGCCTTTGGCACCGAGTCAGGGTTTCCTAAATCTCCTCATTAATAAAATATTTAGGTAGCGACTCTGTATTTGGCAAAGCAGTCCATGTTTGGCACTTCTTTTCAAAATCTATTTTTTTTTTCTCAAAACGATTTGCCAGAGTTAGACTCTTTGGTTCAAATTAAGAACCGCAACAAACACAAAAAGGGGAGTCCGAACTGTAGCGAGGTCCCCCGCAGATGTGTTACAGTTTCTGGCGACTCTGCTGGGGATTTTAGAGAGCTTGACTCGAACTCATGATATCCTGTTTTGATTTCATTTATGTATCTCTTTGCATTGCATGTGCATTGGTGCGCCTAGGACACCGTGTTTGCCATCTACCATTCCTGAATGGTTTGCTGGAGGCTTGTCTTGTCAAGGCATGACCATAAGGCTGATCGGTTATGGGCTCTGACAGCATGGGAACACAAACCCCGGTTTTACCGGGGAACCCTTCTTGACCATTCGACCTAGTGCATACTCGAAATCCATAGTGACCATTCCAAACTAGGACAGGTTGCTTACCCGATGTTAGGTTGTTTGAAACCGCTGTGTGCATAGTGAAACCCTAGCTCCTAACAAAATAGGACAGGGAAACCCTACCCCAACGTAGGGGTGTATTGGCTCTCATTTACTTGCTATGTGCTTTTAGAATGTATCTCTACAGGAATGCGCATGTCAGTTTGCAAGATTGGGTATCCGGCCTGAGGGCACCGGTATCAATGTTGTTGAGAATCAGTTATGTCTCATGGGTATCACCGCTTTTGAACAAAGGATTCGGGGAACAGTGATCGAGTAGAGTGCGCTTGTTCACCACACCCGTGTTTGATCTCATGCTCAAATGAAATCGCTTGTTTTCCGCTTCGCCAGAGATTCAAAGAGTTGATCCAGAATAGCTAGTGTCCTCTTCTTGCTGAGGCAGAACTTAGCATGACGCAGAATTCAGAAGAGATCGTGGTCATGACGGCCGCGTTGGATCAAGGAATCACCCTACACAGTGAGACTACTGTTGATATGCCGCATCCACCCAGATCGCCGGTTGCGCACCCAGTCTGGTCCCCTCAGCTATATCAGGCTCGTGAGCCTACTACATTTGAACTAATGGGGATGATAGGTGATCTCCAGAGGTCTGTGGCGGATCTCGCCTATGGGATGTCAGCTTCACCGCCAGCTGCACCATACGCCGGGAGCTTTGTACCCCAGGAGCCCCCGCTGTTGGGCTGAATTGTTATGGAACTTAGTCAATCGGAGATGGCCTCCAGTTATAACAATGACGTGTCAACATCAACCCAAACCCTCAATCAGGCTGTAGCCAGAGGTAAAGACGAGATGAAGGCAGATGCTGACCCTATCGAACAACTGCTGTGGATAGTCGAGGCTTTGAAAGCCAGGGGGATGAACAAGCAACAGATATCTGCAGTTGTGACAAAAGTTGCGGAAGATGTTTTCCCCACTCCGCCTGAGGGCAGTTCCAGTCAGTCAGAGAACCGGGATAGGCCCCGTCATGCCAAAACAGTTCTTCTCGCCCCCAACCCTGCATCCGGGAAGGATCAGAAGTCCAAGGCCGCACCCGCCGATCCGTTCGCTAGTGCATCTAGCAAGAGTGCTCAGGCTCCAAAGTACCTGCCCCGAGGGCGCAGGGTCTTCCATGCTCTCTACATGCCATTGTCCAAGGCACTTCAAATCCTTGCCGAGAGGGGACACCTTAAACCCCTGGAGCCTCAGCCTCTCCTGAAGAATCTCCACGCTTTCATGACGCTTTGTCTTGTCGTACCACCGCAGACCGGGTCATGCTACCGATAATTGCTTCCACCTTCGTCATGAGCTACAGGATTTGATTGACAATGAGGTTATCCTCCCGCCCACCTCAGCGAAGTCCGTTACTACCCAGCTATTGGATTTTGAGGATGTGGATACTGTGAGTATGTGATCAGGGTAGGACCACTTGTGAGTAGCGCCCAGTGTTTTTGATGTGGCGTCTGGCACGCATTTTTGAGCATCTGCAAATGCTAGTTTTGTAAATTCTGGCTTGGGTGTCGAGTCAGTCTTTTGTTTTGTTTTGTTTTGAGTTTGTCTCTCTGTATTGAGTCAGTCTTTTTGCTTATAGGGTATGTCTTGTTGTAATGAGTCAGCCCCTCTTGTATAGTATACCAGGTGATTCCGGGGTTGTTGCCTCGAACGTCGTTTTGTAATTATCCTTTTGTTTTTCCTTTTGAGTTTGTCTCGGTTAAGGAGCCAGTCACAGTCAGGGAATCTGAATGAAACACCTGCGGCTATCATGTTTCTGTACTTGTTGTTGTTTCGGCTAGTTGTGCCAGAGGATGTGAATGGAACGACAGTACATACCACCTACTCTCTTATGCATTGAACATCGTTGTAATGATCTAAGCTTTTCATAAAAACCCTTTTCGAACACTACGGTGATAAAAATGAAGAGGAAGGAATTCCTCTGGTTTTGCAAAATTTTGATCATTTTGACAGCAAGAGAGGCATGCTAAGCTTTTAATGAATGAAATCATGCTTGTCGGCGTCAGTACTGAGAAAGATCCTAGTTCGATCCGGACTGGTTCCACACTATCTTCAGCGCGAGTGATTTGTCGCTTTCTTAAAAACTTTCAAAAACAAAATGTCTTGCGCGGCCTTGCGAAGACCTGTGTGGAATCGCTCTTGAGATTGTGCAGCCTAGGATCGCTCTCAGCCTCAAGATTCAACCTATCTGTTTCGAACTTGGAATCCGTTCATAACATTCAACAGCCAACTGCCATGAAAGGCCTGTGTGGCCCAATTTGAAGCAGCCCTCAAGCAAGAAGCACCAAAGCCAGGTTAAGAAGATCAAATCTCACCGGAACAGGCTCGTGAAGCAACCGTGATGGACTTTTCTGCAAATCAACACAACCGTCAATCTCCTGGATACGGAGAGGCTTCAATCTCAAAACCATTTGGCATGGGCTTGCTACACTTTTACCCTTTGAGAGGCTCGTTGGGCCGAAAACCCGGAAGGGCGACCCAGGCAAAAGTTAGAGCAAAGAAAAAAGAGAAAAAAAAAGAGACAAAAAAGAAGCAAAAAAATAAGAGGAAAAAGAACAAAAAATAGCAAAAGAAATAAAAAAATGAAATGAAAATGCAAAAGAAAAGAATGAAAAAAAAAAAAAAGAAGAAAAACATAGCTCGCAAGGTCGAAAACCTGCAACAGGCGCCTTGGCAAAAGTTAGAGCCTAAACAGTGAAGGTTAAAATACCCGAGTGTACCTTAACCGGAACTACGTAAGGCTTGATTCCCATGTTTGGGATACGTAGGCAACTTCATCCTGAAGTCCAGTCCCCAACGCTTCCATAGCGTCTCAGTCCATCTCATGGTTTTGATCACCTGTGCCTCCTCCAAATCCGATGTCTTGGTTACGGTGGCTGGAACTACGTGATCAACTTCCTCTTGAAGCCCAACCACCAACACCTTCCAGGTGATTGTGTCCATATATTGATTCATAGCATCTTCGTCTCCTCCGCGTCCGAGGATCCAATCGTTATCAACGAGGACTGGTTTACAGCATGCCGCGGCATCATCCAAACAAGGGGCAACTTTCCGTTGCCATACAGTGCCATAAGTGGCCCTGAGTTGCCGTCCAAACCCCCTTTAAGCCAGGGGCAATTTTCCATTGTCCCCGATCCGAGGTTACGCATCCCGAGGGTCAGTTCCGTGCTCGTTGAGCATTAACTGTTTGCAAAAATAATTTTTGAAAATTTCTACTGAGGTTGACTTATTTTCTCAAAAACTATTTCATTTTCCAAAATTGGACCATGTTTGGACCCAAAAAGGAAAGTTTTCAGTGCTCACAGCCTGACTTGCATGATTTTCACATCAAATCGAACAAGTGTGTCAATCCGACTCTCATTTTTTATCAAAACTATTTTACAAAACAAAAAATGGTCAAAATGACGAACTAGGGACGCATTCGAGTCAAGTCTTCTGTCTTTTCCTCGCCGTCAACATACTTGCCAGAAGGGCACTCTATCCACTGGAAGGAAATAGCCGTGAGCTAACAGTGCTGGGCGTGAACCTGCGACTTCCTATTCATCCATCAATCACCCTGGGGAGGGATGGAAAATGAGAGAAAAAAGAATAGAGAGGTGTAAGCAGAGAGAGAAGTGAGCAAGAGGGTTTTGAGAGAAAAACTGAGTCTGAGGGCCGAGTGATGTGAGAATCACAAATCAGAAAGGATGGGAAATAATACCCGGAGGAACTGGCTCCTTGAGATCCAAAGTCTTTTGTTTCCATAAACACGTCCGTGTGTCATGTCTTTTGATTCGTCGGTCTCGATTTTAGCTTTGAGTCTTTTTCGAGCATGTCTCGTTATGTTAGGTAGTGTGCCTTTTGTTTCTTTGTTTGAGTCTGTCTCGCTGTGTTCTGTGGTAGGTTCGATACTCCGGTTGAAAACCCTTCTTTATTTCAAAAAATCGTTTGTGCTCAGAATGCTGTGACATTCTCTACATTTATGCGAAGCAGGAGAAGAAAAGAAGAAAATTTGAGGCATCTCAGTATGTTTCAGTTTCGACCATTTCAGTTTTGTGGTCCGTCTTGTTAGATTGGGCTATTTGTTCAGGGTTTGCTGTGTGCAGAATGAACCGAGTGCTGTGTTATAGGCCGTATGCAGACTAATCCCCAACAGAGTATGGGTTGTGTGTCCAAGTTGAGCAGTGGTTTGTATGAGTTGTTTGCTGTTAGTTGGTTGGTTATCCGATTATCACAGTGCAAGTGTTCAATTTTCAGACAACAGATCAATATCATTTACATTTGAGGTGTAATATGATGCAATACAGTGCAAGGTATGAAATGCGCAAATGTAAACACTTTTTCAGACAAAAAGTTTGTTTCATTTCATAATCTTTTCAAGTACATAAGTTTTGGAAACAAAATCTGCCTGTGGCAGTACAAAGTATCCTAACCACAAACAAAAGAGGAAAGTGCAGAAAAGAAGAAAAATAGTAAAATCTGTATCAAATGTCAAAAATGGCTCTGGGGCTATCAATCTGTCCTAGTCCTCTTCCTGGACGAAGGTCCAGGAACGTCACCACCAGGAGCATCACCGTCTAAGCCCGAGTCCGAGCCATCACCGGTCTCCTCCGCCTCTGTCTCTGTCTCGGACTCATCATCTGGAACTGGAGCCCGCGAGCTACTCCCGACATGAGTGCGCCCCCCTCTGGTGCGGGGATATACTCTGCCATCCCAGGTAGAAATGGGAGGTCCAGCCGGAGCACCACCCACCGGAGGAATCTGGAAGGGAGGCTGAAAAAGCATGAAAGGCGAATACATCAGTATGCTGTGAACAGTGAATCAGTACAGAATGCAGTGTATGAGTACAGTGTGTGAGTGCCGTGAGCAGTGAATCAGTACAGAATGCAGTGTATGAGTACAGTGTATGTATGTCGTGAGCAGTGAATCAGTGCAGGGTGCAATGTGTGAGTATCGTGTATCAGATGCCGTGAACAGTGTATCAGATGTTGTGTTGTGCATCAGATTATGTAAAGCAGTTTGTGTATGGTTTGAGGCTGTGGCCAGAAAGAACATACCGGAATGCTTTAAAGGGCTAGGAGGTCGAAGGTCTACTGTAGCATCCCCATCATGGAGGCATTCATCTCCAATGACTGCCGGGTGTACTCGGAAGACGCATGCGAAAGTATCAGATGCATCAGTATTCTGTGGAATATCAAATAAACTGAAATGAAATAACTGTACAAGAATGAAGTAATACATACCGGAGGCAAGTCGGGGACACCGACAAACTCGTGATCGCAATCGGAGGAGCAAAGGAATCGTAGGTCGCCCTACCCCGCCTCCGAAAGTCAATGAAGCGGCAGAGCAGTTAACCGTCCCTCGCCCGCTGGACTCACCGCCACGGACTCGAGCTCCTCGACACCCCCTCCGCCTTCCGGCCCACCATCGCACCGCAGTCTCTTTGCTCGGCAGCCGCCACTCAGAGGTCGCATGATGAAGGTCCGGACGTACTCCGAGTAATTGCCATCGCCTCTAAAATCGTTTGCCTCCCAGCCAATGGTGTAGTCCGCCATCTGCTCGGCGGTGAATCTCTTGGTATCCCTCATATGCTCAAGAGGGTGCACCGGGACTATCTGCTCCGGTAAACCCAGGGTCTGGCGCAGGAAGCGCTCCCCCAAGTACCAAGCCCGACAGACCGGGCCCTCCAGCAGAATCCGGAAACGCGAGGTCTCATCGGCACCGGCAAACCGATCCCGCATCACGGCTGGCAAAGGAGCCCGAGGCTGCCAGGTGATCTGAAAATGAAATACAGTTTGTTATCTACTGTTATTGAAACATGCAGTGGAAAGACGAAGCTTAAATGAACTGCTAGTAAAACATACCTCTGCGGGGGTGATGGTGTCGAAGTAACGGCAGAAGAAGCTAAATGTCTCCCGAGGCCTCCGCACGCACCTCCCGTCGAAGCGGCGCGAGAACGGGACAACGAGAGGGGTCTCTGCGTCGGGTACGGGAGCAAGCCTAGGAAAGTAGGCATAAACCCACAACTGCAAGGTAAATACCAATGCATTTATCAAATAAAGCAGAATATAGAGTAAAGGCAGAAATAGCAGAGCCATGTGTTGTGCAATGTATTGTGCAAAGTGTGCGAGTGTACAACAAGGTAAAGGTAGTATGTGTGTGCCGTGTGTACAGTATACCGCAAGTATAAAGCAGACTACAGTGTGTGCAGTGTACAGAGTACAAAAAGTATAGAATAGAAATGAAAGGTAGAAAAAGAAATGTACCTCCCAAACACGCCAATAGCCCCCGAGCAACTGTCCGCTGCCGCGGGAAGCTGAGCTCATATATCCGTAGAGAGTGGCCAGAGCGGTGCCACCCCAGTCGTAATGCAAGATATCCCTGACGTCCACCAGTGCACTGAGCAGGCAGAGAGGCACGGTGTTCGCCCGGTCGGCGAAAATGGTCGTCCCAAAAAAGAACATGGGAAAGCCGCGTGCGTATCTCTTCACGGCCTCTTGAGTCATTGGGGCTGCACCAACAAGGGTGGGCTGGACCCTGAACTGCACCTCAAACCAAGAGTATCGAACGAAGCCGGGACGCGCCAGAGGTGGCAGCTCGCCGAGCAAGTAAATCTGAGCGGCCTCCCACTCATCCATATCAGTATCGAAGGAGATCGGATCACCCCCTACCCCGATGCCTGTGAGCATCAAGAAATCGTAAGGGGTCATCGTCATGTCCCCTGCCGCAGAGAAATGGAATGAATCGGTGGTGTCCCACCACCTCTCCACCAGAGCGGCAAGGAGAGGTCTGCATGTAGTAAGCCCGAGTCCTTCGCACGCGCCAAAGCCCGTCCATTTATGGCGGCGAATCGCGGGAAGCTTGGCGTACCACTCACGAGCGACAGTGTTCCCATACCCGTGGATGGTATGGGAATCTCCCTGTTTTCAAACAAGTAGTTGCGAAGCAATATAAAATGTACAGTTTTGAAGAAATAGTCAAAATTAGTGCAAATTTGGCATGCATGAGTATTTTCAGATTCAAACAGATACCGGGTATCAGTGTGCTTATAGTGAACTACAACGTGTGATGCGTCAGCATGTTTGGGTGGTTCGGTGCAAATTTGGCATGCATGCGTATTTTCAGATTCAAACAGATACCGGGTATTGGTGTGCTTACAGTGAACTACAACGTGTGATGCGTCAGCATGTTTGAGTGGTTCAGTGCAAATGTGGCATGCGTGCATATTTTCAGATTCAAACAGGTATCGGGTGCCGGTGTTTGCAGTGAAATAAGGTGTGTGCCGTGTGTTGAGCGGTTCAAGGCTAGTACAGTGTGTGTGCGTGTGTGAGTCTTAAACAGATAATCAATTGCAAGTGCGTTTGCAATCAACTACAATATACAGTGTATCAGTGTATTGGAACTAAGCAGTTAAAGACTGTAATCAGCTATGGCAGTTGACAGTTAAAACATTCTACATTGCAAAAAGCAAGATAGAGAAAGAAAGTTACCTTGGAAGCGCCGAAGGATAAGTGAGAGGCAGGCTCACGTAGCAGAAGCTCGGGATCCAACGCCATGTCGAAACTCCTGAACTGGCGTAGTCCGTCGGGGGGCAGAACATGAATTGCCGGCCAGTAGGTCGCCGGGTCGAACGGGCGCTCGCTCAAAGGTAGGAGCTCAACCCCGGGATCCATCTCGTGATCCGAGGGAGTTCCACCGTGTGGAATATCGCTGGCCATGTCAAGAATGATGAGAAAATAGCCGGAGGGAGGAAAACCGGGCTAGAATATGGAAAGTCAACCGAAAAGTCAACCCCCGAGAGGGTGAAAAATGGCCAGAAAAGTTGGGATGTGAAAAAGGCACGGAAATCAAGAGGAAAGCGAGGGGAACAAACCTCAAAAAGGTGGAAACGGCAAAAGAGGCACCGAAACAAAGATTTGTTCCGTTAAAAATGTCTGAAACGCGAAGGAAATTGCGAATCCGACGACAAAACGGGCGTAGAACGCGAAGAAAGCGAGGAAATGAGGAAGGAAAAGGGCTCTAGAGAGAGAGAGGTGTGTTTTTCGGCTAAGGAGGAAGTGAGAAATAGGGTTTAGAAACCCTATTTTAAAACACCCATGGTGAAATGTCGAATCTGCCCCGACTCAGGAACTTTTTGCCGGTCGGCAACATTTTGTGCCGGCCGACAGAATATTGTGCCGATGGAAATATTTTGCAGCCGGTGGATAGCCGGTGGCTTCCCCTTCCGGCCGGGGGTGTTCCCAAAGCCTTGTTTAGGCCATATGAGTAGTTTTTGGTCTTCATAGCTCAAGAAAGTGCAAGAAAGTGTATCTCCGACGCTCAACCGGCCTCCATTTTGACCTCGGACCGCGTCTGCTGTGCGTGGCACTCGAATTCGTGCAAGGTGTATCCTTTTGTATCCTTTTGCCTTTTGCAAGATTCAAAAGTTGCCTCGTGTGCGTTGCACGCATTCATCGCACTATTTCGGTGCATTGCATCGCGCCGTCGTACGCCACACAGTTGCATTGTTATGCACGTACTACATACGTTGTAACACGCACCCCTTGCATTGTCATGCACATCTCTCATGAATTGTCATTGTATTTTTATTACAGGCATTGTCATGCATTTCAATACATATGTCGCCTCACGCATCGTTCGCGTTGTCGTGCATTCCCTTACCATTGCGTTGTCACGCATTTTAGCACGTCACGTGCGTTGTCACGCACTTAGATTCGTTTGCATTATCATGCATTTTAAAAGGAAAACATGCGTTGTCACGCATTCTAATTCATTCACATTATAATTTGCATTTCATTTCCCATTCCTTTGAGGTATGCGTGCCTCAATTCCTTTGAGGCACGCGTGTCTCATTTGCATATCATTTTACATTATCTTTGAGGTACGCGTGTCTCATTTGCATCATTTTGCATTCCTTCTTATGAGGCATACGCGTCTCATTTGCATTTCATTTTACATTTCCTTGTTGGCATGCGTGTCTCATTTGCACTTCATTTTATATCCTTGTTGGCATGCGTGCCTCATTTCCATTGACATGCGTGTCACATTTCCATTGGCATGCGCGTCTCACTTGCATTGTGCATTTCCCCAGTGGATCTGGCGAGACCTTAAACACGCACGGTCCAGGAGACCTAAAATCCTTGGGAGGTGCGAGACCTTCATTCGCGTTGTCTGAACGCACCGCGCTGTTTTGCGCATCTTATTGCATTTGGCATGCATTCTATCACGCAATCTTGCGCATCACACTGTCTTGTGCACCGCATCTCAATTCATGCATTGCCCCAAATGGGTCTGGCGAGACCTTAAACACGCATGGTCCAGGAGACCTAAAATCCTTAGGAGGTGCGAGACCTTCATTTGCGTTGTCTGAACGCACTGCGCTGTTTTGCGCATCTTATTGCATTTGGCATGCATTCTATCACGCAATCTTGCGCATCGCACTGTCTTGTGCACCGCATCTCAATTCATGCATTGCCTCAAATGGGTCTGGCGAGACCTTAAACACGCACGGTCTAGGAGACCTTAAATCCTTAGAGGGTGTGAAACCTTCGATGCGTTGTCATGCATTGCATTGTAAATATACTGCATTGTCATGCATCGCATTGTAAATACCGCATTGTCATGCATTTCATTGTAAATATTGCATATGTCATGCATCATTGTGAATACTGCATATGTCATGCATCATTGTAGATACCGCATATGTCATGCATTTCATCGTAATATAGTGCATACGTCATGCATTTCCACTGTAGATATTGCATTTACATTCCATTGCATATTTGTAGATATTGCATTTTAGTTGCATGCATCCACTGCATCACCCTCCATCTATGGCTTGCACCTTTCCTTGTTGAGCTTGGTCTGGTATGTGTTCATACTTTTCACGTCAAAACACAGTTCTGCATGTGTACGCGCCTATTCCACGTTGGTATGTTGGTTTGAGGGTTGCGGCACATTTTCTGTGCTAGACATGGCTTGTATGTGTACATGCCTTTCCTAGGCAAGATTTGGTTTGGTCCGTGTGCCATATCCATTGTATTCATCTCCATTGCATTGTAGTTTCATGCATTCACTGCATGACCCTCCATCTATGGCTTGCACCTTTCCTTGTTGAGCTTGGTCTGGTATGTGCTCTTACCTTTCACGTCAAAATACAGTTCTGCATGTGCACGCACCTATTCCACGTTGGTATGTTGGTTTGAGGGTTGAGGCACCTTTTCTGTGTTAGACATGGCTTGTATGCGTACATGCCTTTCCTAGGCAAGATATGGTTTTGGCTGCACGCCATATCCATTGTAGATATTACATTGTAGTGTAAGTTTTGCAACCGGCATTAGGATCATTATTCTTTCCCCAGCGGGTTGTCACCCCACTTATGTCATTCCACCTAATACTCGTTCTTGTGTCTGTCTACATTACTCATAGTTCTGCATGTGTACGCGTCTATTCCATGCTGGTATGTTGGTTTGAGGGTTGCGGCACCTTTTCTATGGTAAACAGACTTGTTACCTCCATCAATCTATTTGACATATGTGTGGTTTCGAACCGCTCATGATTGGATCATGATTCAATTGCTTTGCATGTAGTTTGCATTGTTTCAATTGCATTGCATATCATTTGCATTGTTTATACGTAGTTTTGTATATAGTGCATATCACTTTGCATTCATCATTGCATTGTCATGCATGATGCTAACAACATTGTACCTGTTAAGTTTGTTTTCTTTACAGGCACGATATTGTATGTACGGCTCATTTGAAGCTGGTGCAACCGGACGAACCAGACAGGTATTGTATCCTCCGCGTGAGACGTATTGAGAATTGCATAATTCTCTTGCATCCTTTCTGCATTGTAGTGTAGTTTGGTGTATGCTAGCTTAAAACTGTCGCATGCGTGCTTCATTACAACTTTCTTTGCATGATCATAAGTCATGCTTGGCTTTTTGCATTGTCTTGCATTTTGCCCCTGCCTTCGGGCGCATATCTTGTTTGTCTTGCATGATTGTCCAAGTCTTCAGCCTTGTCAAAAATGGGTTGTGTCTGGGCTTTGACATTCACTCCCGTCATTGTTATGACTTTCGAGTTCTGTCAAAGAGGGGCAACTGTAGACACCCCATTTTTTACCGTCCTCAAGACTTGGACGTCACCGTTTGAACACCCAGTGATCATCCATGTTTGTGTTCGTTTGGAGTTCCCAGAGTTCTCGGCTACGCGCCTTGCCTCAGGATCTCCGAACTCGACCGTTTTGTGTCTGGTTTTGCACCAAACACTTGTGTTTTTCCTTGGAAGGGCAGGGAATGCCTTGTGAGGCATCCCCACACATCACCAGCCATGGCTAGAGGCCACCGGCTATTGTTTGTGTCCACCGGCAATGTATATTGCCGACCGGCACTATTTTTGGCCGACCGGCCATCAATTTTGTCAAAATGACAATTTTGGCCAGCCGACTACTGTTCATCTACTTTTTGTAGATATTTTGTGCCAACTGTGATAGCTGGCACCCACTCCATTCCCCTCCATACACGTGTATGGAGGGATTTCCCTCTTGAATGGCTTGTTTTGTAAGCCTTACAAGAGGGAATTGCCTATATAGGAGAGCTTCTTCTCTTTGGCCAAGGGTTAGACCTTTGTTAGACATTTTAGACAGCTTTTGTAAAGCTTGAGTTCTACGGTTAGGGTTAGATATATATTCTATCTCTATAAGTGTGTATTTTGTCCTGCTTTTGCGCACAAACACACACTAACACACCATCTCTTGGACTTGAGACCTTTGGAGGGTTGTTTTAGTGTTTTGGAGCTAGATTAAAGCCAAAGAAGGCTGTTGGAGCATTGCTTGTGAAGGTGGTCTTCAAGGGTAAGAAACTTCCCTTTTATTCCCCATTTTTGCATTGCTTTTCTACCTATCTTAGAACTGTTTTTGTGTTTAGTGTATAATACAAAAAAGTTCTATTTTTAAGCCCTCTTGATTGTTTGTTAAGGGTGTTTTGTGGTTTGGAGGTGTTTGACCACCCTTAGGCCTTGTAAGGCTCCTTTTTGTGCTATTTTGTTCAAGTTTCGGGACTTTGGTGTTTGGGCCTCTTCACCACTGAAATCTTGAGGGATTTCAGTGGTGAAGATGGTGCCTTAAAGTCTCAAGAAGGAGAGGGCCACCCCCTCTCCTTGTTGTCCTTGAAAAGGACCATTCTTGGCCTCTTAAGGGAGCATCTAGCTTAGGCTTTTGTTGATCATGTCTTGGCTATATTTTATGCTTATATTGTCATGATTTAACTTTGTATTAAGTTCGTTTTGGTGCACCATGCATGCTTAGCATACCTACCATGTAATGCCTTGTTATTGCCTTAATATGCCTTAGGTTGTTAGCATTTGTTCTAGCATGTTTTAGGTTTAGCCTTGTGAAGGTTTTATGCTTATTTTTCCATGTTTTAGGTCTGTCCATGTTTGTTTGAGTCGATCTTGGCATGCATTATATAGCTCCTTTGTATTATGGCTTGTATGCTTCAAGTAGGTGAATGTGTAGCATGCATTGCTTACATTAATTTGGTGGTTCAGGACCATCCTACATGTCATTTCAGTCCCTTTGGTGTGCTTGTATGCTTGCCTTGGATACCTCTTTGATGTTTCAAAAGCCTGTGTTGTATGCTCCATGTTTTGGCCATTATGCATGCTTTTGAATTTGAGCCACTTAGATGCCATCTAAGGGTCCCCTTTGCATGGTCAAGGTCTGCCTTGAACCTATTTTAAACCTTCTTGGCCTTATGAGGCTTGGTTGGTTTAGCTATGGTTTAAGCCTTCTTGACTTGCTTCAAGAATTTCGACTATTTGCATGCTAATGTTTGTCTTGTTTAAGTTGGTTTGGCACCTCTTATAACATGATTTTCAGAGCTAATATTGCATGCCTTTTATCCATGTTAGGCCTCCTTTGAAAGCGTTTAAAAGTTGCCTTTATATGCTTAAGTGTTGGACCATACTTGCTTGCATGTGTGTATGTATGTTTGATCCCAATTCTTTGGTGTTTGGCCACTATTTTAGGCCTATTTATAGCTGCCTAAATCATGTTTAAGTCCACTTTTTCATTAGTTTGCATTGCCTCATGTTTGCTTCTATGCTTGCATAAGTGTCTTGCCATGCCATGTTGCATCCTTAGCTTGCATGCCTAGGTTGCATTGCATCTTGCATGCATGCCTTGTTCCTTGATTTGGTGATAGGAATTGGGTCTTGATTTGTTTGTTTGGTTTGCATTTCATTTGACATGAAAGTGCATGCTTGATTCTTTGGGCCATCATGCATGGAAATGCGTGATTGATGGTCCGAGAATCGAGGCACATGCCCCTTTGAGTCACAAACATGATAAGGGGCATGATTGGTGCATACATTGCTTGAATTGTATTGCCATGCAAGTTCTGCCCTCTGCTGCTGTGAGTTGCAGGTTCTGCAGGCATTCTTTGCCGACCGGCAGTATTCAGTGCCGACCGGCAGTACATCATCAGCCGATGGATGCATATTGTGCCGATGACCACTATTCACTGCAGGTGGCTATTCTACTCAGCCGGTGGTGATCCCCAGTATCAGAAGAAGCATCTCTGAGATTTTGGCAGTCTGCAGAAGGGCAGAGCAGGGAAAACAGAGGCAATCTTTGCATGGCAGTGCAATTCCGAGTAGGACCCGAGCATGCGTTGCATCAGGCTCTCCTCCCGAGGCGGATTACTGTTTTTCCTAGTCTAGTTAATTGTTAATTAATTAGGCAATTTGTAATGATTAATTAGCTTGCGTAGTTAATTAACTTGTATTATTCTTTTGGTCCCTCCGGGCGAGGGCGAACTTGTAATAAGTGTGGGTGCGTGTGCGGGCATGTCTTTCAACCTCCACTTCTTTCTCCCTTTTACTTACCTGCTTTGATGGTTAGTATTAGGGCACGTTTAAATTAGCATACCTTATGCAATGCATGCGTGCATCCATGCATCTGTTTACATGCACCGGGCTCGGTACATCATACAAACTGCATTGTACTTTCAATTCCAAATTGAATACGTGATAGTTGTAGCATTTCACATGCCACTTCAGGGTTTGCCGAGCCTATCCTAATCACATCCTGTATGTGTTGCATTAGCCACTTAACATGAACTAGGACATGCATGTTTGCTAACTAGTTTATTGTTTTGGCACGGAGTACGATGTAAGTAATTAGCATCTCGCATGCGTGTGAATGTTAACATGACAGTATGCTTACCATGTGGCTAAATGCTTATATGAGATAAACTGCCTGATTGCCTGTGGGTGAAGGTTGGATTGTTTGAGTTGGAAAAACTCGTTGAAATCCGTATTTTAGCCTACTTGCGAGTAGCAAATTTCAAAGCATTTTCAAAACAAACGGATATGCAATGCTTGTTTCCAAAATTAGGCAATCTAGTCTATACTTGTTTGCTGTGCGGATAACATAGTAATCTAGGCTAATAACCGGAACAAGAACACATAATGTTTTCAAAATCGGATATCATGGTTAGTAGAGGCCGATTTTCGGACCGGGCGAAAGGGGGTGCTCATAGCTGACCTTCCCCAATCGTACCCAAGCTCCCGAGCCAAGACAGTTTTGGTGATGACGGACACGTGGCCTTTGGAACCGAGTCAGGGTTTCCTAAATCTCCCCATTAATAAAATATTTAGGTGGCGACTCTGTATCTGGCAAAGCAGTCCATGTTTGGCACTTCTTTTCAAAATCTATTTTTTTTCTCAAAACGATTTGCCAGAGTTGGACTCTTTGGTTCAAATTAAGAACCGCAACAAACACAAAAAGGGGAGTCCGAACTGTAGCGAGGTCCCCCGCGGACGTGTTACAAGCATCAACTCTTGAAGTTCTTCCATTGTTGCTTTGGTCATCTAAGCTTGAGGTGGGGACTTTCTATGCTCTTCTATGAGTTTTAACTTATATTATTGATTGATGTGTAAAAAATATTGAAACTTGAGGTGATTTTGAACAAACCTAGGGTTTGGGGTTTAAATTCAAAAGAGGGGTTTTTAAAATAATGTGTTGGGAATGGTTATGAGAATGAATATGAACTTGTGTTGCTATAAAATAGATGATTTGGTGGTTGGGGTCAGTTTTGAAAAAAAGAGGGTATTTTTTTCCCTAAAATGTCTTGAATAATTATTTTGTATAAATAATGAAATTAGTATTGGGAATATGAAATTGGATGGGTGTTTATGTAAATAGTGGAATTAGATATGTATTATCTCATACTTATGGAAAATTTGGATAATTCATCTGTTGTAAAGATTGTATATCTGTTTAGAAATATCTGTTTTGGACTATCAGTGGATGATAGTTATGATTGTTTTAGCAATTGCATAAGATTAGGCAAATTGAAACTAATCTCTTGATTGTCATCATTAAATATTATTATGATATGTATACATTGTATATGTATGATATATGGGAGGAGAAATGGGATGTACTCCATGTTTGAGAGGAGAAATGAAATGAACTTCATTAAATTAAGTTGGTCTGTGTGTCCGGTGTGAAAGTCCCGAAAATCACGCATATACATGGATGCTAATTTCCGCGGATGAAATTTCTATAAAATGGCAAGTGAATGTATTTGTATGAAAATTATGTTAGTTGGAGACCTGTGAGGTGTATCCTCTGTTTGATTAATTAAATGAAGTGGGCATATCTAATGAACCGGGATAGAATGAGTTGGAATGTAAATTTGGTATAACATGGGTTGGGAAAAACGTTGTAAAGGATTTCGTCACTGGACATTGAACACATGTATATTGCTAATATCTTTGTTAAGATTCATATATTGTGATAGGTTGTCTCTACTGGGTTTTGACTCACCATACTTGGGAAACCATTTTCAGGTGCTGGTGACATGTCTTCGCCAAGGACCTAGCTTGGGAGGATTGTAGAGCTGAGAGCTCACTTTTGTTTATTTTTGCCTTTACTTTTGTACAAGCCTAGGGCTTTATTTGTATTGAGCCTCTGACTCGTTTTGTTGTAACTAAGTATCGTTTTGGAAAGTTCTAAGCCCGTAGGGCATTAATTTCATTAATCATTTACTTTGGTGCCACATGTTATAGATTTAAGGTAGAGCTTATGAATGTGTAATCCACGTGCTCCTTTTGTAAATTGACTCTGATTAATGAAAACCTAATACTCTGATTATGTTATTTTGTATTAGTCTTTACTATTGAATTGTTGTATTATTTTTGGGACGTTACAACATTGAATATATAATAATTCGTTTGAGATTTCTAATATTACTGTTGCTTTTTCTTCTTTTTTTTCCAATATATTTTTTCCTCAACAAATAAAGTTATCTCTTGTTAATAAAGATAAGGAATACATTTGCACACCACTAAAGTTAGACTTCCCTCTCTACTTGAATTGGCCCCAAGTGAAAGTTGTGAAAGTTGACTGAAATTATAGGCACTTTTGGTAAAATATTAGGGTACTTCTTAATCAGTTCTATTAATTAGACTTATTTATTTATTGGACTTGACTGATAAATTTATTTATAAAAATAAGAGCGACTAATAAATTTATCATCATTTGATAAATTTATTAATAGGACTTAATGGGTAATAAATCCCAAAAATAAGACATATTAATAATCTACCTTAAAAGGGGTTATTCACGTGAGTAGAACATTTTTTTCATTTGAAATGCTAATCATTTTGAAGCAAAAATAAAAACAGTGTAAAAATTATTAAAATTTTAATAAATATTTTGCCTTCTAAATTTACAACGATAGTAATGATGGGTAACTATTTCGAAACAAAATAAAAATGGTGGTAAATTGATAAAAATAAAATTTTGAGGCCCAAAATATATACTCCCTCTATGTCAAAATAATGGTCCATTTTGAAAAATCTAACTTTTTTTGGTAGTACAATTATTGTACTTTAAAAAAGTTAATTTTCCAAAATTACCCTTTTGATAGTATATTTTTTGGGAATATCAATGTCATAATTGTACTTTTTATTTTGTTTATTAATTTAAAAGAATGGGAAAAATAGGAAATTTATATTATTTTTGTACTTTATTTTTGAAGAGGGACTAATATTTTGGGACAATGAAAAATAAAATAAGGGACTAATCACAACAAGAAAAAGCACAAATGACGACTAAATTTTTAGTCGCCAAAAGTCCGTTTTTAGTCGCCGAAAGTCGAGTTTTCACTTTCAGCGACTAATTTTTTTAGTCGCCCCTTTTGTCGGGCATATGTGGTCGCAAGAGGTATCGGCGACTAAACTTTTTTTAGTCGGCAAAAAAGAGCTCTTTAGCGACCAAATCTTTAGTCGCCATTGCTGGTTTACACTTTTTAAAATCCCACATTTAGCGACTAATATTTTAGTCGCCAATATTCCTTGAATCGCCGACTAAACTATTTTGTCGCCCAAAATAACACTTTTGGCGACTAAAAGTTTAGTCGCCAAAGGTCCTTTCGGGAAAAAAAAAAAAAAAAAAAAAAAAAAAAAAAACAAATTCTTTGGTTTTTCTGAGATTCGAACCGTGAACCAAACCATTCCAACTGCCAACACCTTTACCAACCTACTCCCTCCACTATGCCACTTGAACATCACATGATTATATATGCAATATATATTATTTATATACTATTTTAACCGGTATTCATACAAAATCATATATGTACACATAATTATTTTTATTGAATATAATTTATGTAAAAAATAAATTATTTATTAAAAAAAATGTAGGCCACTTTTGGCGACTAAATCAATTATTTAGTCGCCAATTCTATGTTTTTTGGCTACTAATTAATTTGTTGTCGCTAAAAAAATATGTTTAAATTAAAAATAGCACTTTTTGGCAACTAACTCTGTTTTTAGTCGCCAAAAACGTCCCGTTTTGGCTACTAAATTGAAATTTAGTCGCCAATTCACTGTTTTTAGCTACTAATTTTTTTTTGTAGCCAAAAACCCTGATTTTCAACGACTAATCTTTTTTTAGTCGGCAAAAGACCTATAATCGGCGACTAAAATGGTTTTTAGTCGCCAAAACCATCACTTTTGGCTACTAAATTATTTTAGTCGCCAAAAACCGTCGCTTTTGGCTACCAAACAACCTTTAGTCGGTAAAACTGCTACATTTGGCGACCAACAAACAGTTTAGTCGCTAAAACCCTGTGATTCGGCGACTAATTCATTTTAGTCGGCAAAAGTCTTCATTTTCGGCGACTAAATCCAGTTTAGTCGCCATTTGGCCAACTTTCAGCGATGAAATTCTGAATTTTAGTCGCCATTTGTGCTTTTTCTTGTAGTGAATATTTTAAGACGGGGAGAGTATATTTTAAATTTATGAAGATGAATGATGTAATTTATCAAAAATCAAATTGGGAATTGTGAAGAACCACAATACAATTTCCATAGGGTGTAAATTTTCATTTTCTTCTGACAATTAGGATAATTCTGTTTCCAAACACATATTATTTTAAATTCACACACTTAATAAATTTTTTCTTAATATAATTTTGTCATTGAATAAAAATATCATAACACCTTTATTGTTTTCCACCCAAACTCTAATTCTAAAACACCACAACCATCGTTTATCGCTAACGTCACCTCTTT
The DNA here is from genome assembly GCA_025200525.1 of Camellia lanceoleosa. Lineage (NCBI taxonomy): Eukaryota > Viridiplantae > Streptophyta > Magnoliopsida > Ericales > Theaceae > Camellia > Camellia lanceoleosa. The sequence continues at coordinate 133,063,808 of CM045767.1, read as the reverse complement.
CCTCCAATATCCCTTCCCGTCGCCTCTTCTCCCCTCTGCTTACTACCATCTTCTCCCATGAACTATATACTTCCATAAGTCCTCGCTGTGAACCACCCACTTTCTAGATTCACTATGGAGGTCTATGATAAAGTTGAGAGTGGCAACGGTGGTTGGAATGGAATGTTGAGAGTGGCGATAACTGCGACGAAGTAGAGGTGAGTGAATGGAATAAAAATTAAGATTTTTAAATTGAAAATGGAGATATTACTAAAATAAAGTGGCGTGTTCTAATTTTTTTATATATATAGTGAAAAGATATTCATTAGTGTGTATTAAAGGTAAGTGTGTGAAATTATAATTACCTTCACAATCATAGTTTTGTCATTACCTTAAAGTTGGCTAATACTATTCTCCAAAAGAGTTGACTGAAGACGGAGTGTATACAAGGATCATATATATATATATATTTTTTTTCTTGATACAAAAGATGGCATGTGTTAAGGTGAGTACACAATTAAGATTAAAAAGTCAAGTTTACGAGTAATTTATTGATATTTTTTTTTCTTGATACAAAAATTGGCATGTGCTAAGGTGAGTACACAATTATGATTAAAAAGTCAACTTTACAATTAGTTGATTCATAACAAAGTTGGTGGGTTGAAATAGAATACTATAATGATTTCACGTGTTTAATAGATATAGCAATAGTAAAATTTGTATGGGATTTAATATGATTTTATTATGATAATGTGAAGATGACCATTACTCGTCAACAATTAAAAATTGTGAGTCATAAGGACGATTATAACCAAAATGAAGTCCTTTCCTATCTTTCAACAACTATAATTTTGTCTTTGTCCTGATTTAAGTATATGTAAGTAAACCTAATGATTAGTGACATTAAAATAAGTACATTGACTCAGAATTTCAACAATAATAATATAATAAGAAATTTTATGATACACATTCATTTTTGACTAATGCCTCAGACCCCCTGTACTTCCTCACCCCTAGCACCCCACCCCCACGTGGGGGTGGGTGATTAAAAAAAAAAAATGGCCAATGAAATGCCAGCGGGGTGCTGGGGGTGACCCCATTGGGGGTCCCTAGCATAATTATTTATTTTTATTACATTTGGTTGTAATTGAGTGACATCAAAATATGCACATTTGGTTATGATATTTGTGTATTTTGTTATGACTTATTTGTTATGACACATTATAATGTCGATTATGATTCAAAAGTTGTTTAATTATATCTCATGTGATATTTGATTATAACTATTTTTTTTTAAAAAAAGTTGACTCTTATATTATTAAATTATGACATTTGTGATAATCAAACTCACAAATAATATAACTTTCATATGTACCAAAGCATTTGACATCTCTTTTTAAGGTTTTTGTTTGGTTACAATTTTTTAAAAATATTTTTAGATATATTTTTGTTTGTCCTTATTGAATTTATATATATATATATATATAAGTCATTCTTTTACTTTTTAGGTAATCAAGATTAGATACAGAGAAAATATATATATATATTAAAAAAAACAAATGAAAATCCAAATAAAAATACATACAGATTTTTTTCTTTATTTCTAATATAAAATTTTTTAAATATGTTTTTAGTCAATTTATTTTATTTTTTAGATACATCTTGATTAAGGACAATAAAAAATTAAAAGAAAAATTAAAATATAAATGAAAATAAACATGATCATTTCAATGAAATTTATTAAAATATAAATAAAAATAAACATGATCATTTCAATGAAATTTTGTCCTTTACTAATTGGCAATAGTATCTTTTTCCCCTTATATATTACGAGATCTTTCTCCCCATGCAAGAAGAACCAAAAAAAAACCAAAGAAAGGTAGAGAAGAAAGTGAATAGCCTCTGTCTGTTGATCTATATCTTCAAAAGTGAAATGTTTTGAATTTAGAGTCTGGAGCATATTAAGGCTATTTTAGTCTTCCCCTTTGAAGAGTTGGATTTGCTTGCATTTTGTGCAGACCCATATTCACGCAAAGTAATTTCTGCAAGTATTTTTTTTTTTTCTTTTTTCACAAGAGGTATACTAATTATTTTATTTGTTTTTGTTTGACATAGTAGTACCAATTTTTGTTGGGATATAAATAATAAAACTAACCATCAGTTTAATCAGACAAAATAATAAATCATGTGTTTCAATATCATCGCCGTCGTGGGAGCCCTCTTTCGTCGTTGGAGCCTCGGAGTTAATTTCCAACAAATTCCTGCAGCAGTTCCATCGTATGATCAACAACAGTTAGGCCCACCATGCGACAGTTGGAGCCTCGGAGTTAATTCCCAACAAAGAAGCGCAGTTAGGCCCATCATTGGTAAAGCTTTTTTCTCCCTTTGGTTTTTCTCTAACATGGCGTCCACCCAAAAAAATAAAAATATTGTAGTCACTTTGGAATTATCGAAGCAAACAATTACTAGATCTACAAACAAATTTTTGGAGATGGCTATTGAGGGAAATCTTTTTTTTTTATTTAAAAAAGTAGTAATTTCTTCATCCCATCCATTTCTAATTTTTTATTTATTAATTATCGAACAAATTATATTAGTAGTCCTGTGATTCGTCTCTTGTATGAATTAGCAATTTGTAATTCTAATTGTATTAATTTTAGGAGAAATTTCAATTCAGGTGAAATTTCTAAAAATATATTACAAATCAGTGGTATATTTTATAAATTTTAATAATTAAAATATGGGTTTATTATAGTTTAGACCCCTCAATTATTTTCAAATTGTCTATTTAGTCCCTAAACTATTGATTGAGTCTATTAAATTCCTAAAGTATATAGAATAAAGTCCATTTAATCTCTAAACTATCGATTGAATCTATTAAGTCCCTAGAGTATTTAAATCAAACTTATTTAGTCCGTGAAAGGATAACAAAAATAAAATGTAAGCCCATAAGTATTATAAATTAGTAAAAGACACTATCTAGTTAAAATTTTATTTCAAAAAAATCTTAAATTTTTATTATTTCTTTGAAAAGTGGGTGTTAGCTCTTACGGTGAATTTTTTTTTTATAAGGGTAAGTGTAATTATCTATAATATTTTATTATCTATCTTCTAAAGTGGCAACGTGCTTGCCTTTATCTAGTATTGTCTGTCAGATTTTGTTTATAATTTCTAACTGATTATTTTTAAATTTTTTGCTAAATTCTTTTTGTACTTTAATTAATATATTATTTTTGTATTATTATTTGTACCGAAATGTTATTATTTAAATTATCTAACTCCACTTCTTTAGTATATCTAATATTCATATAATTTTAATGATAAAATTGAGAAATCAAACTCTAATACTAATTTAATTACATAATAAAATAAAACACGTTTTAAAGATGAAATAAAATTTTAAGAATTTTTTTTTTTGTAAAAAAAATTTAATTAAGGTCTTTTACTAATTTATAATACTTACAAACATATATTTTAATTTTATAATCCTTTTAGGGACTAAATATGCTTGAATTAAATATTTTAAGAACTTAATAAATTTAATTGATAGTTTAAGAATTAAATAGATTTTGATTCATATACTTTAAAGACTTAATACACTCAATTTAGCGATAGCTTCAAGGTAGAAAGTATAACAAACCCCTAAAAAATCAAACTTTTCTATGAATATATTATTATTTTATGAAAAGTCAACTTAACTGTAATTTTCCCTTAATTTTACTCTTTAATTTTCCACATTAATAACATATGCTACAAAATTGGAAAATCGTACGTATGCACCCTACAGCCGAAATATGTAATTTTTTTTATAAAATTTCATAATATCAATGACAGAATACGTAATCTTACCTTACAAATTGGTGTGTAATAAAATATTTAAAATTGTGACTAATATTACAAATATTTGTGATTTAGTTACAACATTTTTTATTATACTAATTTATGACGAAATTTTATATTTTATAATTAATATTATAAAATTTTGTGATAAAATTACACATTATTTTAATAGGTACATATGAACCAATACCATTTCTCTAAAAAAGTTAAACAAAAATCAACGCAAAATTATTTATTTAGGCTCACCATGGGACAGTCGGAGCCTCGGAGTCAATTTCCAACAAAGTCCTGCAGGTGTTGCAGACTGTGCAGTACCGTTAAGCACACCATGGGACAGTTGGAACCTCGGAGTTAATTCCCGACAAAGAACGGCAGTGTCAGATCCTGAAGATGAAGATAACTCCGAAATGATTATTTACAGAGAAATTGCCGAGTTATGTGTGGAACTCAACTTGTCACCTGAAAACTTCACCATCGATCACTCTGACTGGGGTAAAGCTTTTTTCAACTTTTTTTCTTGCTTGGCTTTTTAAAATATGGGTTTATTACACTTTATACTCTTCAATTATTATTTTTTAAATTACCGATTGGTTCTATTATATCTCTAAATTACATATAGATTAAAATCTATTCAATCCTTAAATTGTCGTTTGAATATGTTAAGTCGCTAAAATAATTAAATCAAACTTATTTACTTTTTGAAAAGATTACAAAAATAAAATGTAAGCCCATAAATGTTATAAATTACTAAAAGACACTATTTAGTTAAAATTTTATTTCAAAAAAAAGAACAACCAAAAAATTTTACTATGTCTTTGAAAAGTGAGCGTTAGCTCTTATGGTAAATTTCTTTTATAAAGGTAAATGTAATTATCTATAGGGTTTTATTATTTATCCTCTAAAATAGTTACGCACTTGCCTTTAGGATTTCATTTATAATTTCTAATTGATTGTTTGTAAATTTTCGCTCAATTTTTTTTTTTGTAATTTAATTAATATATTATTTGTAGTGAAATGTAATTATTTAAATTATCTGATTCTACTTCTTTAATATATCTAATATTCATATATTTTTATTAACAAAACTGAAAAATCAAACTCTAATACTAATTTAATCACATAATGAAATAAAAACACGTTTTAGAGACAAAATAAAATTTTAAGATTTTTTTTGCAATACAAATTTAATTAAGTAGGGTCTTTTATTAATTTATAATACTTGCAAACATATATTTTAATTTTGTAATCCTTTTAGGAACTAAATAGGTTTCAATTAAATATTTTAAGAACTTAATAGATTCAATTGATAGTTTAAGGACTAAATAGACTTTAATTCATAGACTTTAAGGATTTAATAGAGTCAATCGATAGTTCAAAAACTAAACAGATAATTTGACGATAATTTAGAGGTAAAAGAGCAACAAACCCTTAAAATATTAAACTTTTCTATGAATATATAATTATTTTATGAAAAGTCAACTTAATTGTAGTTTTCCCTTAATTTTACTCTTTAATTTTCTACACTAATAACATACGCTACAAAATTGGGAAGTCCTATGTTTTTTTTTTTTTTTTTTATCAGCAAAGAAAAATTTTATTTAACAGCATGAAATTAAAAGTATAGGAAGATGAGATGCATCGAGAGAGATTCGGAAGTATAAAAATACCCCTACTATTGCTACTCGCATCCATACAACCAACCCCTAAGCCTCTCAAATTTTTAAATAAAAAAGTTAAGAAGAACTTAACTAGATAATTAAAATACATGAATTCCCACATAATAACCCACAAAGACACCCAAAACAAACTAAAATATGAAGAAGTTTTATCAACTAAGCATTATCACTCTCATTAACAAATCAATGTATTACATCAGTATATATACTGCACTAACTACTGCACTAAACCATACACTAACAAACTAACAAACTGAACCACACACTAACAAACTAACCACTGCTGTAACAAACTCTGTTATTAACAACTCTAACAAACTCTGTTACTAACTAACATATATCAGCTCTGTTACTAACTAACATATATCAGCTGAATGTGCATCTGCATCATCTGTTATATCTTTATCAGGCCCCCGCAAACGCAAGGGAGCAGAAGCAACATTGAGTTTGGAAGTGAGAAAAGAAAACCGAGCAGTGGATAATGGTTTAGTAAAAATATCGACAAAATTTGGGAAGGCGAGGAACATGGCGGAGAAGCAATTGATGAGCTTGAACTTTGTCGCGAACAAAGTGGCAGTCTACTTCGATATGCTTAGATCTGGTATGAAACACAGGGTTGGCAGCCAAAGCAAGGGCAGATTGATTATCACACCAGACAACGGGAAGACCAGGTTGAGGGATGGAAAAATCGTGAAGCAACATTTGAAGCCAAGTGAGTTCGGCAGTGGTGTTAGCCAGCGAACGATATTCAGCTTCAGTTGATGAGCGGGAAACTGTGGGTTGTTTCTTGGAAGACCAAGAGATGAGATTACTACCCAAAAAGATACAATACCCAGAGGTGGAGCGTCTGTCAACAGGATCACCAGCCCAATTTGAATCCGTATAAGCATGAAGTTGAAAAGAGCTAGGAGTGAAGAGGAGACCATGAGATAAAGAGCCTTTAATATAGCGCAGAATTCTTTTGACAGCAGAGAAATTGCCAACTGTGGGAGAATGCATGAATTGGCAAGCTTGATTTACTGCATAGGATAACTCAGGTCTAGTAATAGTAAGATACTGAAGACCACCCACAATACTTCGATACAAAAAAGGATGAGGACAGGGCAAAGAATCAGAAGCAGTCAAGGTAGGCTTGGAAGAAACAGGTGTAGAGCAAGGTTTACACCCAATCATGCCAGCCTTAAGAAGTAAATCAGAGGCATATTTGTGTTGATTAAGCAAGAAACCATTACAGTGAGACTGGACAGATATACCAAGGAAATAAGAAAGAGCACCTAATTCCTTCATGGAAAAGGCAAGATGCATATGAGATAAAAGAGTTTGGATGTAGGTATCATTGGTACCAGTTAGAAGAATATCATCAACATATATCAAAAGGAAGGTAAGAGAGGAAGAGGTTTTGTGAACAAACAAAGAGGTATCACACTTACTATGAGTAAAACCTTGAGAAAGAAGGAAAGAGGAAAAGGTGGAATACCAAGCTCGAGGAGCTTGTTTCAAGCCATAGAGGGCTTTATGAAGCTTACAAACCAAAGAAGGATGAGAGGGATCAACAAAGCCGGGGGGTTGTTCCATATAAACCTCTTCTTCAAGCTTACCATGTAAGAAGGCATTGGAGATGTCCAATTGTTTAATGGGCCACTGATGATGCAAGGCTAAGCAAAGGAAAATACGAATTGTAGGTTGCTTAGCAACAGGACTGAAGGTGTCCTGAAAATCAACTCCATATTGCTGAAGAAAACCTTTAGCCACAAGTCGAGCTTTGTGACGAGCCACAGAACCATCAGAATTTTTCTTAATCTTAAAGACCCACTTGCATCCAATAGCATGTTTAGAAGGAGGAAGGGAAACCAAAGACCAAGTGCCTTGTTGTTGAAGAGCAGAATATTCCTCCATCATAGCCTGAAACCATATAGGAGAAGCAAGAGCAGATGAAGTAGAAACCGGCTCAGTGGACCCATCAGTGGTCTGAACAGTAAAAATGGGATGCTTAGTTTTAGATCTAGTTTGCATAGAATGAGTATTGATGGTAGGAGGAGGAAGAGGAAGAGGAATAGAAATAGAAGTAATAGGTGTAGGAGGAATAAGTGGTATAGAAGTGGCGTGATGTCGAATTAAAAGCGAGAGCAGAAGAATTAAAACAACAATGAGGAAAATGGCATCTGGAGTGTGAGCTGAAGCAGATTGAGGCAGAGTGGCATCTGGAGTGTGGTAGCATTTGAGGCAGTAGTGAGTAGTGAAGCAGTGATTTAGAGCTGCAGCAGATTGAGGCAGAGTAGTGTGAGCTGAAGCAGAGGAATTTAGAGAGTGCAGTGGAAGACGAGTAAAAGTTGTAGCGATAAAGAATAGGCTGAAGCGATTCATCATGCAGTAGGAGAAGACCGAATCGTAAAGGTGAGCGAAGGCGAAGCCGAAGCGAGAATAGATTGACCTGAAGAAGACTGGGCTGAAGAAGAGGAATTATGCTGTTGGTTAGTCTGAACTGAAGCAGTAGTAGTGGACCAAAAGAAATTCGCAAAGAGGTAAAAGAAGAAGGAATGCATAATCGATGGAAGAGAGGCAAAAGGAAAAATATGTTCTTCAAATCTAACATGCCTGGAAAGAATAATATGACCAGTGAGAGGATTCAAACACCGATAACCTTTAAATGCAGGATGATAGCCAAGAAACACATGAGGAGCAGATTTAGGAGACAATTTATGAGATGAATAAGGCTGAAGCCATGGAAAACACAAACAACCAAAAACTTTAAGCAAGGAATAGTCAGGTGGTTTTTGAAACAATTTCTCAAAAGGAGAACAATTAGAAATAGCCACACTTGGTAGTCTATTAATCAGATAAGTGGCAGCAGCTACAGCATCAAACCAGTAAGTAAGTGGTAAGGCAGATTGATGTAATAAAGCAATGGCAGTTTCAGTAATATGGAGATGCTTACGTTCTGCTACACCGTTTTGAGCTGGTGTATGAGGACAAGAAGACTGATGAAGTATACCATGTGTATTCATGAAGTTATGCATAGAATGATTGTGAAACTCACCACCGCCATCAGATCTTAAAATTTTAAGAGGATAGCCAAATTGTTTTTCAACAAACATTTTAAACTCAGTAAATTTGACATACACCTCACTCTTGTAAGCTAAGGGATAAAGCCAAGTAAAACGACTAAAATCATCAACAAACACAACATAATATTTGTAATTAGAGGTAGCACAAGAAAATGGACCCCAAACATCAGTGTGAATTAAAGCAAGAGGTTGATTAACAGTAGAATTGGACAGTTTAAATGGTAGTCGATGAGATTTAGACATAGCACAATCAATACATGAGATGGGAGTTTTATTAGTATTATTTAAAAACAAATGCTTCTGCAGTAAATGAAATTTAAACGCAGAAGGATGCCCCAATCTCTTGTGCCAAGTATCAGCAGATGCAGTAGCATTAACAGTAGAACTATGGAAAGCATGATGAGGAGCAGATTGTGAGACAGGAGATGACATGACAGGAAAATGATACAGGCCATTAGCATGATAGCCTTTATGCAGAATGGCCTTGGAATGATTGTCCTGAATGGAAAAAGAAGACTGATCAAATATAACAGAACAATTGTTATCTTTAGTTAGTTGATGAACAGAAAGAAGATTAGAAGAAATATTAGGCACTCGCAAGATCTTATTCAACCGAAAAGAGTGATGAGGAGTAGGTAAAATACCTTGGCCAGTATGAGTAATGGGAAGAGAAGAGCCATTACCAATGGTGACATGGTCTGGACCAGAATATGGCTGATAAGAATGCAGGTGATGAAGATCCTGAGTAATGTGATCAGATGCAGCAGAATCCAGAAACCAAGGGCTTGAACATTGAGAGGCTTCATCAGTAGCAGATGCAACAAAAGCTCTAGATGTATGAGGAGCAAAGGAACTGCTAGTATGAGGAGCAAAGGAACTGCTACTGCTGTGTGGCTGTGACTGAGAGATAGGTGCTGAAGACAATGGTTGGAATTGAGCATCCAACCGATGCCAACATTCCAAAGCTGAATGATTGGATTTTCCACAAATTTGACAGATTAAGCCAGTAGCAGGCCGACTACGACCTGGAAAATATGAAGATCTGCCACGATAAGTAGAATTTGATCTTCCAAACTGAGATCGATTTCCTCTGAACAATCCTCGAGAATCATTTCGTGAACTACCTCTGCCATGATATGTGTGAAAACCTTTTGAGGAATTAGGTTCTTTGACTGTAGCATAAGCAACAGTTAGATCAGATGACTGTTTAGTCTTTGCTTCAATATGTAAGGCTTCAGAACAAAGTAGAGAAGACAGATCTGCCATTGAAATACTCTCTGCTCGAGTGCGAATTGCTGTCTTCATAGCATCATACTCACTCGGAAGTCCGTTTAATGTGATGAGCACCACATCTTCATCATCAACAGGAGAAGATGCAAGGCTTAATTGATCTACAAGATTTTTAATCTGATGTAGATAGGTCTCCATAGATTCATTCTTCTTTGAAATAGAGTTCAGCCTATTTTTAAGTTGATGAATATGTGAACGAGACAAGGATGTAAATCTTTTGTCAAGACATTGCCAAACCTGAGCACTGGTTTGAAGATGATTCACAGATGTGAATATTGCAGGAGATAGTGTGGCTGTAACACAACTAAGTAGATGTGCATCTAACAACCTCCATTGTACTGCTTCAGGATTTGGAACTTCAACACCAGATGAATTCTGGATGTTATCATCAGGACATGGAAAAGATCCATCAACAATTTTTAAGAGATCTGTTGCTCTAAGAATATTCTGTAGTTGGCCTTTCCAAACAAGGAAGTTCGTACCATCTAACTTCACTGTAACAAGTGAACTGAGATTCGAGAGCAATACATTCAGATTTGAAGGAAGCAGAGGTGTTGTAGATGAAGACGCCATTGTTGCTCGTTGGAGCTTCTCAAGCTCTGATACCATGAAGAAGTTTTATCAACTAAGCATTATCACTCTCATTAACAAATCAATGTATTACATCAGTATATATACTGCACTAACTACTGCACTAAACCATACACTAACAAACTAACAAACTGAACCACACACTAACAAACTAACCACTGCTGTAACAAACTCTGTTATTAACAACTCTAACAAACTCTGTTACTAACTAACATATATCAGCTCTGTTACTAACTAACATATATCAGCTGAATGTGCATCTGCATCATCTATTATATCTTTATCAAAATATATGTATGCACCCTACAGCAAAATATATGTAATTTTTTCACAAAATTTCGTAATATCGACTACAAAATGTGTATCCTTGCCACACAAATTGGTGAGTAATAAAATATCAAAAATTTTGTGGTTGATATTGAAAAAGTCTGCAGCTTAGTTACAATATTTTTTGTTACACCAATTTGTGGTGAGATTATGTATTTTGTAGTTAATGTTACGAAATTTTGTAGTAAAGTTACATATTTTTTGGTAGGGTATATATGGACCATACCATTTCTCTAAAAAATTAAACATAAATGAACTGAAAATTATTTAATTCAAAATTAAATAAATAATTTCAAATTGGATAACAGATCTTTAGAGTAAATAAATTATTTTGCCTCTTGAGTTCAATCTAATTTTTGAAAGTGAGTTATTATTTTTTTCTAAATTGAATCAATGTGAAAAATTTAACGGTGGTGTTACATGCATTAATTGATATATCAATTAGTGTACTAACATATGTTATGACATTATCATTTCAATATTATGACCCCACCCATTATATAAATTTTAAAAATCTAAAACTTCTAAAATTATGCTACATCATTTGTTAGTATATTAATTAATATATCAATTGGTGTGTATAGAATTATTCGAAATTTAATGAGAGAATTGATTGCAATTAGAACTAAAATGATCAAATTGCATGAAAGATCTTTAGAGTAAATAAAATGAGCTCAATCTAGTTTTTAAAACCAAGTTATTAATTTTATTAAATTAACGCAATGTAAAAAAATTAATGATAGAATGGATTGCAAGTAGAACTAAAATGATCAAATTGACATGACACAAGCTATAAATATAATTTTCGGTAAATTACATCGACAGCTCATACATTTTGTTACTTGTGTCACTTTAGTTTCTACATTTTTAATTAGCTCATTTTTTATCATTAATTTTAAATTTTGTGTTAATTTGGTCCAATTGATAATACCGTTAGTGTTTTTATGAAAAATTATGACTAAATTAATTGAAGTCAACTCATTGATTTGAACAAGTTTATAATTTTGCTTTTAAAAGCATGACATATGTTACTTATGTGCATATTTTTCATTAAAAAATACTAATAATTATAATCAATTAGATTAAATTGAAACAAAATAATAAATTAAATGTCAAAATCAAACCAATTAAAAATTATAAGAATCAAAATAATACAAAAAATCAAAATATACAGGAACTATCAATGTAATTTGCCCTCTAATTTTCTTTTAATTTCACTGGTACTTGTTGAACGAAGCTTCAGGTATATACTTATTAGTAACAAAAAATTTCCAAAAAAGTGCAGGATGAATGCTTTCTATGCGTATTTTCTTTTTTTGCAGAACTAGTGTGCTTTTTTTTTTTTTGAAATTCATGTTTTTTGCAGCACTTCTCATGCAGATTAAACCCAGGAACGAATCACCACCATTCCGTCACATAAATGCTTTCACTATTGACTATATAAACTGATATTATAACACATACACAGGTCTACCTGAAATCCTTTCTCATCTCAAGAAGTTGAAAGCAAATAAGGAGGCTGGCCAACCATCTTCTCAGCTATCGATCCATTTTATTTACGAGGTCCCTGAGGAGCTTCTTCCACTAAAGCAAAAGAAGGCTAACAAAGGAAAGAATATTTTGTTCTCTGCTATTAGGAAAATTTCAAAGCGGTTCAAGTGAAATTGAGACCTTCAATTGGAAATTAGTCTTTTTGGGGTATGCTTTCGGTTGGTTCCTTGCCAACCGAGTTTTCTTTTTCCTTGTCTTTGGGGCCCTGTTGTTTTAACAGTGCTTTCTGTATCATCTCTTTGTATTCAATAAAAGGGTAATTTCAGCTTTTACTTTGAGCAAAATTTTATTTTGCTTTTGTAATTTTTAATTCCATTAATTTACATTCCACACTTCAACCATGTTATATTGTGCGTCCCCCTCCGGTTCATTGTTAGCATTTTGAACCGACACAATTGTTTCTTGTGTGAATTTTATCAACTTTTTTACAAGAAAATAAAAACTAAATGAATTACATCAATAATCCTAATAATTTATTTTGAATTTTATTTTAGTTTCTCACGTTTCGCACCTGTCATTCTTTTTAGGCACTAATTCATTTTATATGTGGAAAAAGTTTTCCTCCAGCTCAAGATGTAGGAATTTCTATAACACAAATAATATGGCACCTATGATCAAATAAGAGATTAAATATATGTTAGATAACCTGTGAATTTTTTTTATAATTAAATTTTTATCTAAAAATATAAAATTCAATTTTGATAATTTTTGGGTGACCCATCACCAAAATTTTTATTTATTTATTTTTTCTTTACTGATTTTTTTCCCTATATTTCTACAGCACACAATGTTGCATAATGTATGCAAAATTTCAACTGATACTAATTGAGCAATACAATTCTGAAACAATTTGTTCATGCAAAATATATTTCTACAACACACAATGTTGAATAATGTATGTAAAATTTCAACTGATATTAATTGAGCAATACAATGTTGAAAGAATTTGTTTGTGCAATAAATAAATAAATAAATGTGTTATTTTTTTTATTTTTTTTATCTGTTTGAAGTATAAAAAAATTAGATTTCTTTACAAATATTTTAATTTTAAGATGCATCTAAATTATGTACATATAAAAATTTTAAAAATTTGACTAAGATATGAGAAAGTCACTAAAGACCAAAAAAAAAAAAATTACAATTCAAGGAAACATGTAATAAAATACTAGTTATTTTAGATAACTTATTTTCTTTTTCGTAATTAAACCTTTATCGAAATGGAAGTGAACCACTCACTATTCACCATTTACCATTCACAGTTTTGTCACTAATTGCAAATAAGAATGTATTGACGTCAACCATCCACTCTGGTTGATTGTGAAATGGATGTGCCAAGAAAAAAAAAGGGAAAATTTCATCCAAAATGAGATGTGAGGAAATGTTAATACTTGTACTCATCAACATAGGCGTCTACACAAGCAATTATTCAACAAGTGCTAACATGGATAATGACAAAATTGTGATTACTAAATGAATTGACAAGACTTCATTAGGTCATATATTAACAGGGTCTTAGGACTTCAGCTTACTGCACACAAACCAGATCTGGTTGAGTTTTATCTATCAAATCTTAAAGTAGTTGCATGTAATGGAAAAGTGTCATGACACAAACCCGTCTTTAAGGATTTAGCATTGTAATTGGTCAGTAATTTGTGATTATCAAAGGCCCGGTAATAACAATTGTACAATAAAAGAGCCGGTGGTAGCCTGTAAATATTAAAATAGAATGTTCAAAGAATTGTGAGGACGTAAATGATTAACACAAGTTTCATATACTGATATATGCACAAATACTTAAGTCCATAAGACGTTTATATACAAAAATAAAACAGATGTTGGGGAATTAAATCCCAAAGCCAAAACGATTTATAAAACATTCACCTGACTTCATATGAGAGCACCCAAAAACAAGCCTTGAAATTAATGATTTAGAGCCTCATAGTGAGACACAATAGGTTGGCTTGACAAAACGGGTTCAAGTCGACGCTGCTAACTTTGCTTCGGTGCCTGACTACCTACATATATATAATACTGTGAGCTAAATCCCAGTAAATAACAAATGTATAAAGGGGTTAAGAATGAATGTCATTTCAGTAATTAAAACAGTCAATTGCATATGTAGATCAGTTCTTCAATTAATGTCTCATATTTCATGTCATATCAGTTATTTAGAAATCATAGCAGTCACATGTGGTATCCAATAGCAGAACAGTAAAATAGATCTAAATAGACCGAACAGTTAGTTGATTGCCATAAATACAGTAACAATCGTTCCAAAATTTGGAACTGACAGAGATCTCTGTAACAATAGCAGTAATAGTAACAGTAGCAATAGTAGCAGCAGTAATAGTAATAGTTAGTTACTATGGATGTCACAAGTGCAATTCATAAAACAGGACAAACATTCATTCAGTAAACAATATCATTTCGGCCAGTAGTATAATTAATCATTCAGAAAATAATTATAACGGAACATAGATTTACAATATTGCTACTCACAGTGGGTTTCTCGAAACACGTGCTACAATGCACTGATGGTGTGGCGTCCGATCTAAACAACAAACAAGTTCAAGCACAACAACTTAATACACAGTCCACTCGTTCAATCGATTCGTTGTTTACTTAATCGGTTTCCATTCATTGTTTACTCGTTCAGTTCTATCATTTGTTCTACACTTTCTTAGTGTTCATGAAATGCAATGCATATGAGAAACACGTTTAAATCATGCAAAAACAATCCCAATTACATTTATTTAAAATTAATTCCACTTATTTCAAAATTCCATAATTTTAATTCACATTTAAACCTTAGATTTCACGTTTAAAAATCATATTTCGATTCTTTCTTTATTTCGTGAAACTTAAAATTGAATTTATAAGGCCCTTTTCAAAACTATTTGCATGTATAAAATTAAATCAAAATCAAACTAATTTTTTATTCTCAAATATAACTTACAATTTATTTCCATATTTGTCCAAATTTAAATTTAATTCATTTTCTTCATATTAAGCCAAATTTTAAACCCATAAATTCTAAAACATAAATTGATCTTCTAAAACTCTTAAAAATTCATGATGCATGTGCAATTGAAACTCAATTTCATGTTAAGACAACTAAATTCAAATCCAAAGTGATTAATTTTTAAATTAATTTCCATAAATTTGAACATAGCTCTAATTCCTGATTTTCTTTTTAATTAAATAAAATTGGTTTCAAGCGCTTTCTATTTTCCTTCAAAACATGAAATTAAAGTTGTAAACTCCTTAGAAAATCATTTTCATGTATGAAACATTTATCAAATTCTACCCAATTCTACACAATCAAGCTCAAACCATAATTAAAATCTTGAATTGCTCTAATTTATATTTTTATTAATTTTTCTCATATCAAATCCAAATTCAAACTCATAAAAAATGGATTAAAATCTCAAAACCTTGAAATTCCATGATGCATGTAACGTTGGGTTTCAAATTTATGAAGGATGACAAGAAACTCTAACCGAAATAACAACTTTCATTATCAATTTTTTAATTATCAAACTTAATCCAATTTTCCTTAATTTCCTTCTAATTTTATGAGATTTAACCCAATTACTACTTACGTTTTGTTGCTAGATGATTATTCTATAAAAGTTTAAGCTTAAACTTTCTTACCAAAAGCTTTAGTTGTTGAAATACCTTGAGCTCCTTCTTTTCTTCACCTTTTCTTTTTCTTTTCCTTTCTTAATTGTTTGCCTTGAATCCTCACTTTCCAGCAAGCTTCTCTTCCAACAACAAAGATGAGGTGAGTTCTCTCTCTCTCTCTCTCTCTCTCTCTCTCTCTCCCTTTCTCTCCCTGGTTGTCGGCTGGAGACACTCCGATAATAAAGTTAGCCACTCGAATTAGAGAAAGAAGATGAATGAAATAAAGTGTTTGTGTGCTGTGTGGGGTAGAGAGATTGTCTACCACTTCTCTGGGATGCCCCCCTCTTTATATAGATTTTTTTTGAAGGAGGTGATGTTTGTTTGGGTTAGATCCATTGTGGGCCTTGTTTGGGTTAGTCACAATAAGCTGATATATATATTTTTTTCCTAGCTTCCATAATTGTCCCAAAACTTTTATTGTCTGCGGTAGAAGGAATGTGAGTTTTTCTTGCTGAGTTACCCTGTTCAAATAAATGTTAGGTCTTTTGATAAATAAATGGATGACTATATGAATGCATGTATATTTGAATACATGTAAAAATATATGTATATAAGGGAGAGAGACTAAATAAATGATGGTGATCATAATACGAAATTATATCACATGAGTTCCAAACAAATCATAATGATAGGCCACGGTATTGTTACCCTTGGCCAAGGGTCGTAAGCTACGGTATTATGACCCTCCGGGCGAGGGTGTAGTATATTGCCGAGTGCGAAGAGCGCTTCAAGATATGGACTTTCGTGCAGAGCTAGAGATATTTCGATGTGCCGAGCACGGAAATGATTTCCTGAACCAAATAATGTAGATTAAATAAAGTAGATATATCAGCCAAAAAATAGACCATGGTATTATTACCCCTGGGTGAAGGTGTAGACCTACGGAATTATAACCCCTAGGTGAGGATGTAGACCTACGGTATTATAATCCTTGGGTGAGGATGTAGGTCGCGGTATTCTAACCTCCGGGTGTAGGTGTGGGCCGCGGTATGCTAACCCCCCGGGTGAGGGTGTAGGCCGCGGTATTCTAATCTCTGGGTGTAGGTGTAGGCCGCGGTATTCTAACCTCTGGGTGTAGGTGTAGGCTGCGGTATTCTACCCTCTGGGTGTAGGTGTAGTGTAGACGTCCCAGAACGCCCCGGGAGGGAATGAGTCCCCCGTTCCGTTCGTTTTGGGCTCACTACAGTTCAGGACTCTAATTGTCACGGTTCGTAATCTGAACCAAAGAGTCCAAATCCGGCAAATCGTTCTGAGAAAAACAGATTTTTGAAAGAAGTGCCAAACATGGACTGCTTTGCCAGATACAGAGTCACCACCTAAATGTTTTATTTTGGAAAATTTAGGAAACCCTGACTCATTTGCCTAAGGCCACGTGTCCGTCATCACCAAAGTTGCCTCGGCTCGGGAACTTGGGTACGATTGGGGAAGGTCACTTCGTGAGCACCCCCGCTCGCCCGATCAAAGGTCGGCCTCTACTAACCATGATATCTAGTTTTAAAAACATTATGCGTTCTGATTCCAGTTATTAGCCTAGATTTACTATGTAATGCGCACAGCATACAAGTATAGACTGGATCGCCTGAATTGGAACAAAACACTTCATGTTTGTTTTTGAAAGATGGTTCGCTACTTGCAAGTAGGCTTAAAATGCAGATTTTGCCACCCTCAGGTGGGCTTAGAAAGCATGGTTTTGCCACTATCTAGTGGGCTTTAAAACTCACAGTTAATGCATTTGTTCCAATCCAGATAACCCAACCTTCACCCACAGGCACTCAGGCAGTTATATCACATAAGCAAATAGCCTCATGGTAAGCATGCTATCATGGCAGTCACTCACACGCATGCAAGGATGCTAAAGCATAAAAACTCATTGAGTACTCCAAGCCAAAACAGAAGCTAATTAGAAATCCATGTATGATCCTAACTATACAGAAATGCCTAATGCAACACATGCAAAAATGCAACTATAGCAGGCTCGGCTATTCTAAACATGGCATATGAGATGCAACGGTTATCAAGTATTCAACTCAGAATTGAAATACAAATGCAGTTAGTATGATCGGCAGGCAGTGCATGCAAAAGCAGATGAATGAATGCGGACATGCTATCATCTTGTATGCTAATTGAAACATGCCCTAATCTAACCATCATAATTTGGTAAATAAAAGAGAAGAAAGGCGTGGGGTTGGAAGACATACATCACACTCACGCACACTTATTACAACATTGCCCTACATGAGGTCCAAATAAATAATATCTGATCTGAATGAATAATACGGTCCCAATAAGTACAAAATCCTAATTAATTAACAAACTTAACTAGGAAAGCAATAAATTGGCATAAGCCAAGGACGCCTCAACTCGATCCGGATGTGAATGATGCATGTTGGGTTGCCTTTTGCGAAATCCACTGTGATGCCCCAATTAGCCTCTGTTTGCAATTAAGCTCAGAATGTCGCGCGGGGCTCCAAAAGGGATTGCCGGTTTCTGGTTTGCTGCAACAGAGAGCAGGAAATGGGCATAGCAATGTATTTTCACATATGTATGCATGCCTTGATCCTCATGCCATTGATCACGCATCTCGATACACGATGGCCGAGGAGTCAAATTGCACAACTCAATATGAAATGAATGCAAATATAAACACAACAAGACCAAAACTCCATCATGGATAATCCGGAGTGTCGGTGACTGGGAATTGAGACACGTTCCGTCACTCGAAGTACGAAACATACCTCGTTTTCTGTGCTGAGGCTAACTCCTATCCCAAACACAATGCAATATGCATGACATGCATGAATGCAACTAAGATACAACCTAACATGCACAATGCTATGAAATGGCATACACGATGCACGAGGTAACATGGCATACACAATGCGCTAACATACAACCTAGCATACACAATGCTGTGAATCGAAATGGCATACACAATGCAATATAGACTTACACCAACATGAATGGACCTCAGCCACACCCACATAAGAGGCCATAAGATGAAAATGAGACACTCGAGATGTGTGCACACATGCACGCAAACCGAGGACCGATCCTAAGGCACGAATGCCTCTCTACCAAAGCATGGTAAGGCATGGAACATGATATGCAAACAAGCAAATTTCAGCACTAAAACATGATGCTAAATGCAGACCAAGCATGGCAATATGGCACCCGGTGCAGGAGATGGAAGCCGAAACTCAAAACTAGGCACATGGAATGACTTATAGCTATACAAAGCATGCATTATTTGAACATGAAGCATGAAGACAGAGGCAAGGCAGTTCCAAAACATGAACTTTTCCAGTTTAAAGTGTGGCCAAAAAGTGCTAGCAAGATGGCTTAAATTAGCATGCAATTTTGGCGGGCAAACATAATTTACATGGAAAGTGTATGAAGAAAGTAAGAACTCATCAAACCAACAAAAATTAGTGAATAAAACATGCCAAAATATGCCCAAATAACCATGTAAATGCAGCCAACACATGCACAAATGAGGGGCTCCTTTAGAGGGCATACAAAGGGATTCTTAAGCATATACAAGATAGACATGTGGTAGCCCCAAAACAACTTTGAAAATCAAATATGATGTCTCAAAACTCACCAAATTGGCCCCACAATCAGTCCACAAGGTATGCAAGAGAGGGCCTCTTTGGAAGGCCAAAATGGCCACCAAACAAGTCAATGTGAGAGGGGGTCACCCCCCTCTAATTTGGAGGTTCAAAACAGAATCAACGCCACTAGAAATCCACTAGATTCCAGTGGCTAAAAGGTCAAATAAGGCATGCAACAAGGGCTAGGGTATAAGGCTCAAAATGAGAGGGAATCAAACATATAAGGAGATATGTGACCTCAAATAAGAAAATTATCTTAATGAAACATGAAAATGATGTCAAAAAAAGCCTTTTCTCAGTTTATAACAAGTCTCAAAAGTAATCACAAATATGGCTTATCTATCATGCAAAAGTGGCCCTAAAATGGGGAAAAGAGATAAGGGACAACAGCTGGCCCCAAATGGCAAGGATCTCTTCAACAAAGTTGAAGAGGGGCCCAAACAAAAGCATTTTATGGTTTACATCAAGTCACGAAAATAAACACAAGCGAGGCTAAACTATCATGCAAGAAAAAGGCCAAAAGAGGGACAAAGAGGCAAGTGGTAGCTTCTGGCCTCAAACAGAGGAGGTCCCTTCAACGATGTTGAAGAGGGACTCAAAACATGATATTTTACAGTTTATGAAAAAGTCCAAAACAGCTCAAAAATAAGCCTAAAATACTATGCAAAAATAGGCCTAAAAGAGAGTTAAAGAGGCAAGTGATAGTAGGAGACCTCAAATAGCAAGAGGTCCTTGATCAAACATGAAAAGAGACTCAAAATATGACTATTTATAGTTTGGGTCGGAGCCCAAAAATGGAGGCAACAAAAGCTAAGAAAGCATGCAAAAATAAGCTTAAAAGAGGGAAAATGGGACTTACCCTTGTAGAACCAAGCTTCAACGACTTTTGGACCAGGTTTGGGAGCTCTTGACCTCTGGATGACAGCCTCAAGTTGCTGGAATGGATGTTGGAGGTGTGGTGCTATGAGTTGTAGTGTAAAATGGTGTAGGACTTGAGGGGTTTTGATGCTTGGAGTAGAGGGAAAGGGAGAGTTAATGCAAGAGGCTCAAAGCAATTTTTGTAACCCCTAAAACACAGTTGGGAGTACTGGTTATATAGGCAAAGGAGTGGAGAAAAAGGGGGCAAATGAAATTCAAATTTCCCCCCCAAATGTCCCCTCATCGGATACAGAATCTGGGGAGAAAATGAGGGTGTATTTGTAAGGAACCAGCCCTGGGGAACATGGCCGGCCAGTTTCTGGGAGCTCTGGTGGCTGGCCGGCCACCTCCCCTGGCCGGCCGGCTAGGGTCAAAAAGGTTAATCAGAGAAAGCTGGCCGGCCACCCATATTGGTGGCCTCCCATGTATGCACAACACAGCTATGTGGTTGGAACCCTGAAAATGTGACCCAAGAGAGAGAAAACCCAACTTTTCGGAGGGGTTCAAAAGAGTCAGGAACAATTGCTGGCCGGCCATGACATATGGTGGCCTCTCAGGTGTGTACAACACAAATATGTGGTTGATGGCCCAAAAAAAGTGGCCCGGGGTGGTCAACATCAGCTTTCTAGCAAGAAAAACGGGTGACCGGGAGCGATGAAGGAATAAAGCTGGCTTTCAGAACAATTGCTGGCCTCCCACCCTTCTACGACCTTCATAACAATGAAAATAAGGTCCCTACCAAAAATGAACTCAAACCGATGCAAATTGAAGGTTCGGGGGCCGAAGCACGCAGCCTAGGGCCCCTAAAACTGACTGTTAAGCACTGGAGGTGGTGTTCGACCACGAAGTTGGTCTCTCGGACCATAGTGTCCCTCAAAAGGGAGTAAATAAGATGCATGCCAAAAACCGGAGCAAACGGAGGTGGTTAAGCGGTCCCAAACCGAGGCACACGGTCGACGACTCTAAAAACGGGGAACCGGGGCTCCGAAATGGGAAAAATGGCCTACGACCACAGAACGTAGCCTACAGCCACTGAGAGATGATCTACGAGACCTCTCCCTCCTTGGGAAGAAAGCGGAGAAAAGCGAGGCTGGTTCTAAACCGAGGCAAAGCCTGAAAAAACTGAAAGTCAGGAGGCAAGGCTCCTGAGAGATTTTGAAACTTCGGAACGAGCGCGATATGCAACATCACCAAGTGCTCAATCGGTGACGTCTGAGTCTTAAGGTCGGTCAAAATGGGGTGTCTCTGATTGCCCCTCTTTGTGAGAACTTCGGAAGTCACAAGTGGCGGAGTGAATGTCAAAGCCGAGCGACCCATTTTGACAAGGTAGAAGATTTAGACAAACATACAAGATAAACCAAGAAACGTGCCCTGAGCATCTTTGGCGGCGGGAGGGCAAAATGCAAAGCGATATGCACAAAGCGAATGTAACTCAATGATCATGTAAATCTGACAAAATTGTAATGAAGCAAGTATTTGCAAATATATACAGCGTTTTTAGCAAGAATGCAAAGTAACAACTACATTTCATGCGATTAAGAATGCGGAGAATTATTCAATTCTCGCCCGTCTCTACGGAAAAGATACAATACTGCTAGCGATTAATGCATTTGACCTCAAATGAACCGTACATACAATATCGTGCCTGAAAAAGAAAGAAACTCAACAAGCATAACATGTTTAGCAACATATGTTCAATGTGATATCGAAATGCTGACAACCGTGATGTCGATGGGTGAGTGCATCGCAATGCGAGAAGAAACGCGCGTGATAACGCAAGTTAAGCACGGGGGCATGGTAATACCAAGGAAACGTGCATAACAATGCAAGTATATGCATGAGAATGCAAGTGATGTGCATAACAATGCAGAACAAGTGTAAACTAGGATGCATGTTTGTCACAAAACAACAAGCGGAGAAATGCGCGTTTCGGCGAGGGCGACTCAATCGCAACCTCTGATTCACCCCCCGGAAGGGTCCCAACACATTCAAAAAGGATACACCTTGCCTTTGATGAGTAATGATAAGACACGCATCGAAAGTTCAAGTTGAAGTTTCGGCGGAGTGATTTCGCGACGGAAAGTGCACTTCTCTTGTACTTTTTCAGGTCTCGGGGACTCCAATCATCACCAAAATTTGCAGAGAGCTTAGAGGACATCTTGGGAACACCACTGGCCACTTTTATTCCCAGGGGGAGGCCACCGATTTTGAGAGAGGGGTGGCGATGCTGAGAAAAGGTGGCGTAGGCCACCTAGCCAGATTCAGGCGATTTGTCTTTTCACTCTCTTTTCTTTAAATATACTCATCCAAACACTTTGTGCTCACAAGTGCAGCTCCGAAAAAATCTTCTCTACCTTCCCAAACCATTTTCTCTCTCAGATCTGCGTTCTATACCCGTTTTCCAACGCCCCACGCAAGTTATTTTCGCGAAATTTTTCAGTTTTCGTCACTTTGGACCGATTAAATTTTGATTTCGGAGCTTCTTTTCTCATTTTCGCCACTTGAGGTGAGTTTGTCTCAACATTTGGAAGATTTTCTCGGGAGTTGACTTTTGTTGACTTTTTCATTTCCCGAGAGTTGACTTTTGTTGACTTTTTTCAATTTTGGCTCATTTTGCTCGTTTTTGCAGATTTCTTGAAATGGCCGGGCATCTTCCTCACGGTGGAGGTCCTCCAGTGCTTGGGGGATCGATATTATGGCCTTGCCTCAGGGTTCGAGTTCATTAGGAGAGTCGCCTCGGTCCATGTCCTTCATGTTGTTTTCTACCATTTCTTGATTCGATGATCGGCGTCAGGGATCTACTTTTGTGAGAGCCGGAGTCTCACCTCTCCTATCAGGCAGGAGAGGTATTTTACTTTGCCTTTACATTTTCTGCAATGTACTCTGCATTTTCAGTGCATTTCGTACTTTTGCTGTGTTCATCGGCTCATTTGAGTACACAGCTTGTTTGGAATGCTTAGTCTATGACACCATATTCTATTTGCATCTCGAACACATAGTTCAATCACTCTGAATTTATGAACACGCAACCCATAAATTAATCGTGAACACACGTCACACACTGATTGAGAGTAGAACACGCAGCCCAAACTCTAATTTTCTGAACACACAGCCCATTGTTGAGGTGAACTCACAGCACACACTGATTGAGAGTAGAACACGCAGCCCAAACTCTAATTTTCTGAACACACAGCCCGTTGTTGAAGTGAACACGCAGCACACACTGATCGAGAGTAGAACACGCAGCCGGACTCGATTTTACGAACCTGACCCATTGTTGATGTGAACACGCAACACACACCGATTGAGGGTAGAACACGCAGCCCAAACTCGATTTTACGAACACCTGACCCATTGTCGAGGTGAACCGCAACACACACCGATTGAGGGTAGAACACGCATAACCCAAACTTTGATTTTTGAACACACGGCCCTTGTTGAAGTGAACATCGACACCTGCTTGATCGAGAGTAGAACACGCAGTCTAAACTCGATTTTGAACACCTGACCCATTGTTGAGATGAACATCGACACCTTGATCGAGAGTAGAACACGCACCCAAACTCGATTCTCTGAACACACAATCCATTGTTGATGTGAACACACGACACACCGATCGAGAGTAGAACACGACCCAAACTCGATTCTCTGAACACCTGACCCATTGTTGATGTGAACACACGGCACACACCGTCGAGAGTAGAACCACGCACCCAAACTCAGATGTCGAACCGCGGCCCAAATTTTGAATTTTGAACCGTAGCCCGGTTTACATGTCGATTCAATTTTGCACAGCTCATACATTTCATTTGCCTTGACTTATTCATTTCATTTGCACATAGCTTATTCATTTCATTTGCACACAGCTTATTCATCTCATTCTAAAACTGAATACATGTGCTCATCCTGAATGCAGGTGACTTCCCGTGCAGGGCGGGGATATGACTCTGTCACAGCGAGAGAGTGGTACGCCGAGCTCCCGGAGGCTGTCTGAGATTTGGTTGATGTGGCAGGGTTCAGGACCTTCTGCACCGGGATCTCTCACTGCCCCGCTAGCAGGACTCTGATGGGTGCTTTGGTAGAGAGATGGTGGGACACCACCAACTCCTTTCATTTCTCTGCCACCGAGGACCTGACCATGACCCCGTTTGACTTTGCCGTACTGACGGGCCTCGATGTGGGAGGTTGGGCCATCCGATATGATGAGGACATGGGCGAGTGGGAGGCCGCCTGGACATATTTATTGGGAGCTCGCCCGCCAGTGGATAGATCTTCAGGTAGAGTCTGATACACTTGGTTCTCTTCCCACTTCAGGAGGGTGGATATGGAGCCTGAGACTCCCGAGGAGGTGGCACAGTATACTCGTGGATTCCTGATGTTCCTCTTTGGCACCACTCTGTTCGCCGATAGGGGGAACACAGTTGGGCTTTATCTGTTGAGTGCCCTAGTGGACCTATCACAGGTTAGCCGGTATGATTAGGGCGGTGCCAGCCTAGCCACTCTCTATTGTTATATGAGCGCGACTTCCTGCGGACGGGGGAACATACTTGGCGGCTATTGGAGAGCCTGGGAGGTACTTTCTACCCTTTACATTTCTGCTTCTCATTATTTGTACATTGCACACACGGCGCACTTTACATTCTGTACTTTGCACCTCGCTCTCAGCATGTTTTATTTACATTCTGCATTGACGATTACGTATTCGATAGCTCTTGCCTGCTTTCTCACAGTTGTGGGTCTACGCATACTTCCCGGTGCTAGCCCCAGAGCTTATAGTAGAGGTGCCCCTCACGATCCCGTACTCACTTGTATTCGAAAGTCAGTACCGGCCAAGACCTCGGGAGTCTCTTCTCTATCTGGCGATATTTTGACCTGATCACGGTCATCGGAGGTATTTCAGAACTCTCAGTTCTTCATGTTTCCAATCTTACACTTTTACATTCTCTAATCAGCTTATGCATTGATTATCCGCAGATCACATGGCAGCCCTGGGCGCCTTTTGGTAGAGATCTCCGATTTCGGTTTGTCGGAGGATGGGGTACCTCCCGGTATAGGATTCTGCTTGAGGGGCCAGTTGGTAGGGCCTGGTTTTTGGGTGATCGCTTCTTGCGCCAGGTGTGGGGCTACGCCTCTCAGGACCCTCCTTCAGCACCCCCAGCTGACATGCGAACCGTTGATAGGCTCCCGACCCAGGGTGTGATTGACGCCAGGTTGGGCATTGATGCACTTTTTCATCTGGAGTATGGGGATTACGCGACTTATCGTCACACATATCTGATGCCTCCACTGACGGGGGTTTGTGCTCTGACGATGAGGTCTGCTGGTATGCCATCATCGAGCTGAGCTCGGACTGCAGATGCCCCTTCCACTAGCAGGGCACGTACATCTAGGGGTGGGGGTGGATTGGTTCCCCCGATTCCTCCAACTTATCCTCATCCGGGGATGGCCGAATATGCCGACTGAGCTGATGGGGTGGCAATACGGGACTACCTCTCCGATTCCGATCCCGATAGAGCCTCCGATGCCTGGCCATCGATATGTCAGAGACCTCGACTCACCCTCGATATGCTTTACAGCTTTTGATTAATTACTCAGATACTTGGACATTTATTCATTTACTGATACTCTTGCCTTTGCATCTGCAGCCTCCTGTCGAGTACATAGATGAGGTGCTCGAGATGGTAGCCTCACTTGAGGGGATGGTTCTGCGGAGAGAGGCGCAGTTGTCCATCATGGGTTTCCAGGTACCCTTTAGTTTTCTGGCATCGTTTACGATAACATCTTGATTTTGAACATTTCTTTGCATTGATAATTTGCTGTGTAGAGCACATCGACACACACCACATTCATGCATTATTCTGCATACATCCACTCTGTGTGGTTGCTTGCATCATGTCGATATACATGTTTTGGTTGATGTATTCAAGCGCATTTTCATTTTGGATGCCTCCGGTGTATGCTTTCGGTCATAGGTAGGGCCATCGAGGCCTTCAGGAGTTGGGCCATCTGGGCCTTCTCGAGGGCTAGGAGAGAGCCATCTCACAGGCCTTGAGCGCACATCATTGAGGAGGAGGCGGTGAGGAGGAGGGTTGCCGATCGTCGGTCGGATACATCTGGCGGCGAGGAGGAGGTTCGACCCTAGTTGCAGGAGTGAAGGTGAGGCGAGGAGGATCTGAGGCGGCAGCTCCGACTCGGATAGTCTTGGTGGCCTTGAGGCTACTTGAAGAGGATGAAGAGGGGCTCTTATTCCTGCTCTTGAGAGCATTGATGCAGCTGTTTCCTGTTTTATTTACCTTTTTACTAGTAGTTATAGCACATTGTATATTGTTAGGCAGTTTTATTTTCTGTAAAACTTGCACCCTCGTTGTAAATAAAGGAATGATGATGGAATGAAACAACTTTTGAAAAAGTGTTGTATTTTGTGTTCTTAGCATCGCATCGCATCTTTTTGTACCGAAATAAGATTGAATGGATATATGCATTGTGCATTTGCCAAGTCAAGTAGTGAACCGACACAACAAACTAAACAACTTAACTCACCAAGACAATAACAGAATCTTAGCAAGTTTACAACTCGATAAGCAAAACACAACAATGTTGACAACAAAATAGGCAAAACACAACACAATCGGTTTAAACAAAAAGTAACAACTCAATGTACACGACTTGACAACTCGACAAACTTAACAACTCAATAAGCAAAACAACAACTCGATAAGCAAGACAACAACTCGATAAGACTTAACAACAATTCTATGAACAAGGTGCATTTCGGACGATCTGGGTGACGGAACGCATCCGAAACTGAGGGAAATGGAGGCCTTCGACACTCCCAATGCATGGAAATGCTTGGAACTTCCTTCTAGACGGTAAAACAGTAGCAAAAACACACTTGGGAGCATGGCCGGCCACCTTTGGGTCTTTGGTAGGCGATTTGCATTTGAGGGGAGAGGGGTGGCCATCCTGCCAGAAAAGGTGGCCGGCCGGCCACCTAGCCCAGCCACCACCAAATTTTTGACACGTGTCCCCCAAACAGTGTCTTATCCTCTTTAAAAGCTCTAGCCTCGTGGTTGATTCATTTCATCTCAGTTTTGCACCAAAATGGAGGCGTTTCTCGTCGAAAATCTCACAGCTTGGATCGCTTCTCTAGATGGCTCGGAAAAGTTGAACTTCTGGGGTTTCGGCTTGAATAAACTATTCACGCTGAGTCGTACTCCGTTGCACCTTTCCTTCCTTCATGCCGCGGCGAGGTTTTGGAACCCGGTAACACATGTCTTTAGCTTCGGCAGGCAAGAGGTTTGTCCGACTTTCGAAAATTTTCAAGTTTTGATGGAATCCGACCGCCATGAAGAAATTTTGCCTCAGTTTCAATTCGGTCACGCCCAAGCTTTAGGGCAGATATGTGGACTCACCATGCATGATGCTCGATCTCGATGCGCAGCGAGAACTAGATATCCTTGGCACGATTCATCGTTTTTATTTGGTGGTATGTGGTAACCATCATTGGCAAGGTTTTTGGCAACATCGCTCTGCTTGTGCATGCTATCTCACTTCGCTTGCCCGGGCTTTGGTGGATCTAGCATCCATCGATTGAAGTTCGCCGCGGCTTGAAGGAAGGAAAAAGGCTGCATTAAGTGACTTTGGCGGAGACGATGATGGGCTTAGATGCCTTCTATCGCGGGAGGCGACGATTCAGCGGGAAGCCCTCTGCTGCGGTAATGTTTCCCACCCAATCTCACATATATATTGCTCACATCACTCGGCCCTCGAGCTCGGTTTTTCTCACAAAACCCCTGTCTTACTTTTCTCTCATCGCATATCTCTTTATTCTTTATTCTCTCATTTTTCATCCCTCCCCAGGTATGGTTGATGGAGAAATGCGAGTTATGGACTCTTGCCCAGCCTACTCAACTCGCGGCTACTTCTTTCGACAACGCCTAGTCGATGCCCCTGATGAGGAGTGGTGGTTTGACTGGATGTGCAATTTGTCTGCAGATCGCATTGCCTGGTGCTGTCCCTGGCTCAATCTCCCGGCAATGAGCTATAGCATGTCCCGGCAGACCGGGATCGGTGATTAGTCGACCTTGTGTGTTCTACTTTCCATTCCAATTCCTGCGCCAGTTTGGTCATGACCAAACTTGCCCTTGAAGGATAAGTATCTGCCACATTCGGTTCGGCGCCTGACTTGCGGTATGCCACGGCATAGAGGACTAGAAAGCTCTGGCCCCCTCCCACTTCGATTCGATTTGGTAGCGAGTGCTTGAATTGGCTCAATAAAGCGCAGATTAGACCCGACTTGGCGTCAAAGGCCGACCGGCTCACGGGAGGGTGCGAGGACACCTGACTTATCTATGCCCCGAATTTATTGCTTTACCAGTACTTTCAAGTTTTCTTTATGAATGTAATAAAAAGCAACTTCAATTTGTATGCAAGAGCAGGAGAACTCTGTTTTGAAATCAATGAAATTAAAGGTTGTGGGTACTGAAAATTTTCCGCTTTGGTCCAAAAATGGTCTTAGTTGTAAAAAGATTAATTTGAACAAAGTCAACTTTTATTTTAACTTTTCAAAATCATTTTCGATATGGATCAGAACTGGACACGCTTGAGATTTGCCACTGAGATGCACAACCCCAGATTCCTGCAACTGGAAAGTTGTCCCTAGTCTGAATAACACCGCGGCACTTCATGGCAACGAAAAGTTGCCCCTAGTCTGAAAAGCACTGCACCGAAGATCACGATGAATGCTGATGGACAAAGATGACTGAGATGATCAAAATGGACAAAGTTGATCGGGGAAAAGTTTATGGCTGAACTTCAGGATGAAGTTGCCTACGTATCCCAAAGATGGGAATCAAGCCTTACGTAGTTCAGGCTCGGGTTCACTCGGGTATTTTCACTCTCCTTTTACGCTCTAACTTTTGCCAAGGCCGCCATTTACGGGTTTTCAACCTTGCGAGCTTAGTTTTTGTAATTTCAATTTTTTCGTGCTCTGAGTTTTGCCTAGGTCGCCCTTTCAGGTTTTCGGCCTAGCGAGCCTCTCAAGGGGTAATATTTCTTCAACTTGTCCATATTGATCGGTTGTGAGAACTCTAAGCCATCTAGATCCATCAGAACCACAGCTCTACCTGACCAGATAGACTTAATGATGTAGTGACCAGTCCAATTAGGTCTGAACTTGCCCCTTGGGTCGTAGATGGGAGCTCGGTTGTCCTTGAGCACCAAATCTACTTCCTTTAGATTCCTAGACTTAACTTTCTTGTTGAAAGCTTGGGCAACAGTCTCTTTGGTAACCTTGAACATAGTGCAGTGCCTTGATCTTCTCATCAAAGAGCATGAGTTCCTCAAACTTGCTCTGCTTGCCAATCTGCTTGACTATTTGACACTCGGCCAATACTACTTAATGGCGGAACCTCAATCTCGATAGGTAGAGCGGCCTCCATCCGTAAACCGGTGAATCTGAGTCGCGATGAAGTTATGATTGAAGTCGGTAGCCCCCGAGCAACGGCGGCTTATCGGCGGTCTCGATGAGGTTTCCACCATCTTCTGCAATATGCGTTTGATGTTCTTATTGGCGGTCTCAATCGCTCCGTTGGTTTGCGGCTGATAGGTAGATGACTTATGAAAAGTCACGTTGTATTTCTCCAACAAGTCAATCACTTCCTTCTTGAAGTGGGAACCGTTATCTGAAATTATCTTGTTTGGGACTCCGTAGCGACATATGATGTTGTTTCTGATAAACTTTGCAACATGCGAGGCCTTCAACACCGCATAAGATTGGGCCTCGACCCACTTCGTGAAATAATCTATCGCAACTAGTATGAACTCATGCCCATTCGACCCCTTCGGAGTGATAGCCCCGATCACATCAATTTCTCAGACTGAAAATGGCCATGGCGAAGTCATATTGTACAACTTTGATGGCGGAATGTTCATGCGATTTGCATGAATTTGACATTTGTGGCATCGCCGAACAAAACTGATACAGTCCTCCTCCATGGTGGACCAATAGTAACCCTGTCTGAGGATCTTCTGTGCTAGCATTACTCCATTCATGTGCGCACCGCATTCCCCTTCATGGATGGCTTCCATTAGACGCTTTGATTCTTCGGCATCGACACACAGCTTATGCATTCCCAGATGGCCTCTCTTAAATAGCTTACCCCCACAGATGATGAACTGAACAGCTATTCTTCTTATTGCCCTTTTATCCTTGGAATTTACCCCTGGCGGGTATGCTTCTTTCTCCAAGAAATTCCAAATGTTGTGGTACCAGGGGTTTTCATCCTGAACTTCATCTATAGCAGCAATCGACTCGTAGGCTGGCGCAAATTTCTAGTCAATGATGACTGGACGCATCCGGACTCCGAATGGGATGTCTATCATGGAAGATAGAGTTGCTAAAGAATCTGCGAACCTGTTGTTCTCTCTTAGTAGATGAGCAAAGTTTAGCTTTTCAAATTGAGGAATTAACAAATCCAAGGTCTGGTGATACATCATCATCTTTTCTTCTTTGACTTTCCAGTCTCCTTTTGCTTGGGTCACCACAAGATTCCAGTCCCGATGACATCCAACCATCTTACCCCTAGTTCGAGTGCTTCTAGACCCGGCAATGCATGCCTCATAATACGCCGTTGTTCGAGACTTTGAATCGGAGTTTGAAGGCTAGAGGGATACAGGACTTATCAGGTGCTATCAGCAACACTCCTATCCCATACCCATATTGATTTGACGCTCCATCAAAGTACATCGTCCAAGTTTCATCGTCAATGTGCAAAATGGCCTCATCTGGGAATAAGTACTCGACTGCTTCACCCCCTTCCACTGGATGGTCGGCTAAGAATTCTGCTACTACTCTTCCCTTGACTGACTTATGCGTTACATACTTCAGATCGAATTCGGAGAGCAATAGCAACCAACGAGCTAGCCTACCCGTAAGTGCTGGTTTCTCGAAAAGATATTTGATGGGATCGAGTCGTGAAACCAACATTACGGAGTGAGCTAACAGGTAGTGCCGCAGCTTCCTGGTAGCCCATACCAAAGCTAAGCAAGCCTTCTCCAAAGGTGTGTAGCGAGTCTCATATTCTAGCATCTTCTTGCTTAGATAGTAGATGGCTTTCTCCACCTTGTCTTCTGATTCTTGTGCGAGCATACAACCCATCGCAGTCTCAGTCACTAAAAGGTACAATATCCATGGTTTTCCCAGCTCTGGTGGTGACAACACGAGCGGGTTCTGTAAGTATTCCTTGATCTGTTCAAAAGCAGCTTGGCATCGGCCGTCCCATCGGAATTTCTTTCCTTTCTTCAAGAGACCAAAAAGTGGTTCACAAGTCAAGGTTAATTTTGAGATAAACCGTCTTATGAATTGCACTTTACCCAGAAAGCCTCGCACCTCCTTTTCAGTCCTTGGTGGGGGCATTTCTAAGATGGCCTTGATTTTGGAAGGTCGACTTGATACCTCTCGTGTGTCGAAAGCCCGACATTTTTCATTTGTAACAACGAATGTACACCGAGGATTCGCATGGCAAGGAATTCTCTGATCCTTTGAAAGAACTTTTGCAAGGCGGTGTGGTGGCCCTCTCTTTCTTTGGACTTGACAATCATGTAGTCGCGTACACCTCAACCTCTTTGTGGATCATATCGTGCAATATTGTGGTCGCGTTGATAAGTAGCTCGACATTCTTCAACCCAAAGCGGTATTACTTTGTAGCGATATGTCCCCACGGGGTGGTGAATCTGATCTTTTCGGTCTTGGTGCCATCACTATCGATTGTACCGAGAAGCCATCCATGAATGAAAGCAAATCATGCCTTCTTTGTGAAGTCCACTAGCTCGTCAATATGTGGCAAGGGAAGTCGTCCTTTGGACTAGCTCTGTTCAAATCCACGAAATCACGCATGCGGATTACGCCATCCTTCTTGGCCTTTGGAACGATGTTGGCCAACCAAGTCGGATATTCGGATACCAGCAGGAAGCCTGCGTCGATTTGCTTGGTGACCTCTTCCTTAATTTTGAGGGCCCAGTCCAGGCGGATCCTCCTGAGCTTCTGTTTGACGGGTCGGGCCTCGGGGTCAAGAGGGATCCGGTGCTGTACAATCTCAGGATCGATCCCAGGCATGTCTTCGTAAGACCACGCGAAAACATCTTTGAAATCTTTTAATAAAGCGACTAAGCGCTCGCGTTCCTCTGAAGACAACGTGGACCCGATCTGGACCAGTCGCGGGTCCTCCTCAGTACCAATATTCACGGTAGTGATTTCATCCATTAGGGGTTTAACAAATCTCTCCTGGTCTTGCTCAATTAAGCGTTGCAAAACCGGAGGAATTTCTTCCTCGTCGTTTTTGTCAAAATTTTGAAAGTCTGAGTTTATGCAACAAATCAAGGGCACAGAAAAGTACTCAAAAACCACAGCTATTTGATTCTCATTAAGCACATCCAAATCGTCCGATTCCTCGGTTACAACAGACTCAAATGAGAAAGAAAAAGATGACCTGGACAAGACTCTGGCATCCGAGTTATCATCCCCAGGATTACCAAACTCAGACTTAGTCATTTGGAACTGATTAGACTCACATGATTGATGGAATCGATTAGGCTCACTACTGACCCGTCTTGCTGGGACAAAAACCCCTCTTGGTATTGCCAAGTGAGAGAGGGTGCAATAGATGCATCCAAAATAGTTGCTGGGAGGCTCGCAGCCGTTTCATCCCTAATCATGGAAACCAAGAAGTTATCCCCTAAGCACTTATGGTCAATCGGAGGATCTGAAAGTAGACATGCCAGTGCTACCCTCATTTCAATTTCAGCGCCCTCGGAGTCCACTGCCTTACACTGCTCAACCTCAGCTGATGGAGTGCATGCGATCTTGACGCGTCATCCCTGGATAGTTGTAGGTCAAAGAAGATCTCGAAGCCTGGTACGCGTGTAGACGTCCCCGAACGCCCTGGGAGGATGAGTCCCGTTCTGTTCTTTTTGGGGTTACTACAGTTCAGGACTCAAATGTCACGGTTCTTAATCTGAACCAAAGAGTCCAAATCCGGCAAATCGTTTTGAGAAAAACAGATTTTTTTAGAAAGAAGTGCCAAACATCGATTGCTTCGCCAGATACAGAGTCGCCACCTAAATATTTTATTTTTGGGAAATTTAGGAAACCCTGACTCAGTGCCAAAGGCCACGTGTCCGTCATTACCAAAGTTGCCTCAGCTCGGGAACTTGGGTATGATTGGGGAAGGTCAGCTATGAGCACCCCCTCTCGCTCGATCAAAGATCGGCCTCTACTAACCATGATATCAAGTTTTGAAAACATTGTGTTCTTATTCCGGTTATTAGCCTAGATTTACTATGTGATGCACACAGCATACAAGTATAGACCGAGTCGCCCGAATTGGAACAAAACATTTCATGTTTGTTTTTGAAAGATGGTTTGCTACTCGCAAGTAGGCTTAAAATGCAGATTCTGCCACCCTCGGGTGGGCTTAGAAAACATGGTTTTGCCACTATCTAGTGGCCTTAAAACTCACGGTTTGATGATTTGTCCCAATCAAACAACCCAACCTTCACCCACAGGCATACAGGCAGTTATAACACATAAGCATATAGCCCCATGGTAAGCATGCTATCATGGCAGTCATTCACACGCATGCAAGGATGCTAAAGCATAAAAACTCACCGAGTACTCCAAGCCAAAATAGAAGCTAATTAGAAATCCATGCGTGATCCTAACTATGCAGAAATGCCTAATGCAACACATGCAATAATACAACTATAAGCGGGCTCGACTATTCTAAACATGGCATATGAAATGCTCTGAGATAACAAGTATTCAACTTGAAATTGAAATACAAATGCGATTAGTATGATCTTGCAAAGGCGGTGCATGCAAAAGCAGATGAATGAATGCCGCATGCTATCATCTTGTATGCTAATTGAAATATGCCATAATCTAACCATCATAAGTTGGTAAATAAAAGGGAGAAAAGGCGTGGAAATTTGGAAGACATCCATCACACATACGCACACTTATTACAACATTGTGCCCTCGCTCGGAGGGTCCAAAAGAATAATACAGTCCCAAATGAATAATTACAGTCCGAATACAGTACAAAACCCTAATTAATTAACAAATTTTAACTAGGAAAGCAATAAATTGGCATGCAAGCCAAGGATTGCCTCGACTCTGATCCGGATGAGGAATGATGTATGTTCAAGTTGCCTTGCGCGGAAATCCATTGCGATGCCCTAATTAGCCTCTGTTTGCAATTGTTCTTGGAAAGCATGCCAAGCTCCGGAAGACTGTTGATTCTTGATTTGCTGCAACAGAGAGCAGGAAAGGGGCATAGCAATGTATTTTCACATATGTATGCATGCCTCGATCCTTATGCCACCAATCACGCATATCGATGCATGATGGCCGAGGAGTCGATTTGCACGACTTAATATGAAATGAATGCACATATAAACACAACAAGACCAAGTCTCCATCATGGATAATCCGGAGTGTCGGTGACTGGGAATTGAGACACGTTCCGTCACTCGGAGTACGAAACGTACCTCGTTTGCCGTGCTCGGGCTAACTCATATCCCAAACACAATGCAAGATGCATGACATGCATGAATGCAACTAAGATATAACATAACATGCACAATACTATGAAATGGCATACACGATGCACGAGGTAACATGGCATACACAATGCGCTAACCTACAACCTAGCATACACAATGCTATGAAATGAAATGGCATACACAATGCATAATGGACTTACACCAACACGAGTGGACCTCAGCCACACTCACATAAGTGGCCATGAGATGGAAATGAGACACTCGAAATGCATGCATGCGTGCACGCAAACTGAGGACCGAACCTAAGGCACGAATGCCACTCTACCAAAGCATGGTAAGGCATGGAACATGGTATGAAAACATGCAAATGTCAGCACTGAAATATGATGCTGAACAGCCCCAAATCATGAAAACATGGCACCCGATGCATGAGGTAAGACCCGAAATTCAAAACTAGGCACATGGAATGACTTACAGCTATACAAAGCATGCATTATTTGAACATGAAGCATGAAGACAGAGTCAAGGAAGTCCTAAAACGTGGACTTTTCTAGTTTAAAGCAAGGCCAAAAAGTGCTAGCAAGATGGACTAAAGTATCATGCGATTTTGACTAGCAAACATGGTTTACATGGCAAGTGTGTGATGCACATGGAATTTCACCAAACCGTTGAAAATCAGTGAGTAAAACATGTGAAAATAGGCCCAAATGACCACTGATATGCAACCATGGTATGCAAAAATGATGAGCTCCTTTAGATGGCCATACAAGGAGTTATTAGGCACATACAAGATAGACAAGTGGCATGGCATATAAAACTCTGAAAATCAAATATGGTAGTCCCAAAACTCAACAAATTGACCCTAGAATGTGACTAGGAAACATGCAAGATGGGGTCGCTTTGAAAGGCCAAGATGGCCATCAAACAAGCCAAGGTGAGAGGGGGTCACCCCCCTCTAATTTGGAGGCTCAAAACAGCATCAAGGCCACTAGAAATCCACTGGATTCCAGTG
The DNA here is from genome assembly GCA_025200525.1 of Camellia lanceoleosa. Taxonomy (NCBI): domain Eukaryota; kingdom Viridiplantae; phylum Streptophyta; class Magnoliopsida; order Ericales; family Theaceae; genus Camellia; species Camellia lanceoleosa. The sequence continues at coordinate 133,027,702 of CM045767.1, read as the reverse complement.
GCTAGAAGGTCAAATAAGGCATGCAACAAGGGCTAGGATGTAAGGCCCAAAATGGGAGGCAACCAAGCATACAAGATAGCATGTGACCTCAAACAAAAATGGAACCTTAATAAAACATGAAGACGATTTCAAAACAAGCCTTTTTTCAGTTTATAACAAGTCTCAAAAGTGATCACAAATAAGGCTAAACTATCATGCAAAAATGATCCTAAAAGGGGGAAAAGAGATAAGGGACAGCAGCTGACCTCAAATGGTAAGGAGCCCTTCAACAAAGTTGAAGAGGGGCTAAAAGAAAAGCATTTCACAGTTTACATCAAGCCACAAAAATAAACACAAGTGAAGCTAAACTAGCATGCAAGAAATGGGCCTAAAAGAGGGGTAAAGAGACAAGTGGTAGCTGCTGGCCTCAAACAGGGGAGAGCCTTTCAACAATGTTGAAGAGAGGCTCAAAAAAGACCACTTTACAGTTTATAACCAAGTCTGAAACAGCTCACAAATAAGCCTAAAATACTATGCAAAAATAGGCCTAAAAGAGGGTTTAAACACAAAAGGTAAGAAGGAAGCCTCACACAGGGAAAGGCCCTTAATAAAACATGAAAAAAAGCTCAAAATAAGACTATTTCCAGTTGGGGTCAGAGCCCAAAAATGCAAGCACAAGAAGCTAGAATATAGATCAAAATAGTGTACAAAAGAGGGAAAATGGGACTCACCCTTGTAGAACCAATCTTTGACAGCCTTTGGACCAAGTTTGGGAGCTCTTAACCTCTGGAAGACAGCCTCAAGTTGCTGGAATGGATGATGGAGGTCTTGTGCTATGAGGTATAGTGCAAAAATGCAAAGAAATCCAACTTCCAAGCTCTAACCACAAGCAATATAGAGAGAGAGAAAGCTCTTTGCCCTTCAAAAACTCAGCCTGGCTAAGGAAGAGGACCCTTCCTTATATAGAACAAAGCAAAGCTTAAGCTTCTTGAACAAGCTTTTCTTGGCTTTGATCCCTCCATACACGTGTATGGAGGGCAGATATTAGGAATCCAACTAGTACAAAAGATCTTCCTGGAAACCAGCTGAAATAGGAGGTCTAGGCCATCGGCAATGGCGGCAATGCCCTTGATGGCGGCGGTGTTCACGATGGCCGGCGAATAAACCATGGTGGCGATGCCATGCCATGGCCGGTGATCTACAGGGGCCACCACAGAAAGGACGGTCGGGGTCCAAAAATGAGACAAAAAGATACAAGGTTGAAGCCGAACCGGTGGCGTCCGCTTGTGACGGTCGAATCTTTGGGCGAAACAATCGAACCACCGTTGGGTGTACCTACAAGCACAACCAAGTCTTGAGGGCGATGAAAAATAGGGTGTCTCTGATTGCTCCTCTTTGAGAACTTCGAAGTCATAACAATGGCGAGTGATTGTCAAAGCCGAGACGACCCATTTTGACAAGGCCGAAGACTTGGACAAGCGAGCAATATAATCAAAGAGATGTGCCCATGCGAGGGCAAAATACTGGCCGACAATGCAAGAAGCCGAACATAACTACGATCATGCAAAGAAACAAAGGGGCGTATCCGGTGTTTAGGAAGGAAAGAAACATAGGGCGTATCGATGTTTGAAAATAAATAAAGCGTGGGGCGTATCGGTGTTTGGAAGGAAGAAAGCGTAGGGGCGTATCGGTGTTTCTAAAAGAAATAAAGCGTAGGGACGTATCGGTGTTTGGAAGGAAGAAAGCGTAGAGGCGTATCCGGTGTTTGAAAGGTATAAGCATTGAGCGTATTCCAAATACTCTTAACCAAGGAGAGAACCATAGAGACGTATCCTGGTGTTTAGGGACATATCCCGATGTTAGGGACGTATCCCAAAGGTTAGGGACGGAAGGGGACACATAGGGACATATCCCGGTGTTTCAGAAAGAAAAGGAGAAACGTAGGGACGTATCCCGGTATTTTGGAAAGGCAAGAGAAACATAGGGACGTATCCCGATGTTTCGGAAAGGAAAGGAGAAACGTAGGGACGTATCCCGGTATTTCGAAAAGAGAGAGAAACATAGGGACGTATCCCGGTATTTCGAAATGAGAGAGAAACATAGGGACGTATCCCGGTGTTTCAAAAAAAGAGGGAAACATAGGGACGTATCCCGGTGTTTCAAAAAAAGAGAGAGAAATGTAGGGACGTATCCCGGTGTTTCGAAAAAGAGAGAGAAACGTAGAGACATATCTCGGTGTTTCGAAAAGAGAGAGAAACATAAGACGTATCCTGGTGTTTGAAAAAAGAAAGCGTAGGGGCGTATCGGTGTTTCAAAAAGAGAGAGAAACATAGGGACGTATCTCGGTGTTTCAAAAAGAGAAAGCGTGGGGCGTATACTGGTGTTTCAAAAAAGAAAGTGAACTGTAGGGACGTATCCCAGTGTATCGAAAAGAGAGTGAAGCACGTATCCCGGTGTCTCGAAAAGAGAGAGTAACATAGGGACGTATCTCGGTGTTTCAAAAAAGAGAGATAAACGTAGGGATGTATCCGGTGTTTGAAAAGAGAGAAACATAGGGACGTATCTCGGTGTTTTAGAAAGGTATAAACATTGGAACATATTCCAAATGCTCTAAACCAGAGAAGGTCTAACCCGTCGCACGCGTGAGGAGAAAGAATGACAATTACAAGTGACAAGGTGCATAACAATGCAAGTAATGAGCATAACAATGCTAGATAGATGTGCATACTCAATGCAACAAATGAGCATAACAATGCTAGTGAAGTGGGTGCATAACAATGCAATTGGAATGTGCTTGACAACGCATATTTGAAACAAAATGCCGAATAAGGGAATACAAGCCTTAACAAGACCAATTCAAATGCAACCTCCGATTTACCTCTCGGAGGGGTCACAATATATTCAGCTCAAAAACGAGCACACCCTGTTCATATTAGAGAGAGATAACATCTGCTACTGTTTTAATTGCCATTCTGACTTGAAGCAGGCTTACACTTGGGGTCGAGATACACTCATACTTCGGAGTAGTGACAATGCCTCAAGAGGTACATTCGGAGTACAATCACGGAATTTGCTGAAGGTGAAACACACTCAGATGCTTCGATTTTTCCTCTTTTCTTTTGCTGCGATCTGGAACTGTATAACCGGATAGATCTGATTTTCTTGTTCTCACATGACTGGGTTGAACCTGCGGTTTTGAAAGAACAAATTCCTTTTTGCACAAATGTGGAGAATGGCACAGCACTCTGAGCACACAACAAATCATTTTTGAAATTGAGAAAATGAGTTCTCAACCGGGTATTTGGCCTACAACTGAACACAGCAAAGACGACCCAACAACAGAAAATAAAGGTAAACAACCTAAACACATCTATCAACACTCAAAGTGACTCAAAACAAGAATCGAGACAGACAAAACAAAATACAAGACTCAAATTGTGCACAGGAAGCCTGTTTCACCAGGTATTATATCCCACCCTTTTCTCATTTGTGATTCTCACATCACTCGGCCCTCAGGCTCTTTTTTTTTTTTTTTTCTCAGAACCCTTTTCTCGCTTTTTCTCTCAGCGCACATCTCTCTATTCTTCAATCTCTCATTTTTTTTAATCCTTCCCCTGAGTGGTTGTGTAGACACCCCATTTTTGACCGTCCTCAAGACTTGGATGTCACCGTTTGAACACCCGGTGATCATCCATATTTGTGTTTATTTGGAGTTCCCGGAGTTCTCGGCTACGCGCCTTGTCTCAGGATCTCTGAACTCGACTGTTTTGTGTCTGGTTTTGCACAAAGCACATGTGTTTTGCCTTGGAAGGGCAGGGAATGGCTTATTAGCCATCCCCACACACCACCGGCCCTCCCCTACCATCACCGGCTACACATTGGTGCCACCGGCATTGTTTTCTCAAAATCTTTGGCCGGTCGGCACTATATGTTGCCGACCGGCACATTTTTGTGCCGACGATACCTTTGGATGGCCGGCGTGCACCTTTTGCACCCCTGAGGCATGGTGCATGCCAGCTGTGCCAGCTGGAATGCATCATCACTCATCCCCGTGCACAGGAGTGACCCCTTTGCACCTTTGCACCCCTAAACCTTCTAGAAGGTTGATCCTTTTGGCCAAGCTTCTTGGAGAAGCTTGGCTAGCTGTCTTAGCTTCTCCAAGAAGCCAAGACCCCTTTGCACCTCTTGCCCCTTTTCCTTTGCTTAGCCATTAAGTCATTTGGCTTGGTCTTGGCCTATATAAACACCACCTCTCTCCCTTCGAGAGAGGTTGGCCATTTTTTATCAAAAACCAGAGCTCCTATATCTATATATCTGCCATATATATCTCTCTCTACATTTTCCCTCTCTCTCCTCTTGTGTGTGTGTTTTTAGGCCTAAAAGTGTGGTTTTACCTCACTTTTGCTGTCTACACACCATTACACCTTAGCTCGAGATTGGGAGGCTTGGAGGGTTGTTTGTTGAGTTTTTGGACTGGTTTTGATCAATAGAGGAGGGCTGCACCACCTGTTCTTCAAGTGTTCTTCGAGGGTGAGCACTTTACTTTAGATTTCCCATTTTTGCAACAAGTTTTTACCTGTCTTGCTTTGTGTTTTGAGCTTTGTGTATAACTGAAAAAAGTCTTAAATTTTCTTGCTTTTGAACTTTCATTAAGGTCATTTTGTGGTTTGAGTGCAAACTCACCCTTTTAGGCCTTATTTTGGCCTATTTGGTGTTTTTACTTTGAGCCTTATTTGCCTTGTTGTTTTGGGTCCTTTCACCACTGAAAACCAGTGGGTTTTTAGTGGTAAAAAAGGTGGTGGTTTGAAGTCTTGTATAGGGGAGGGACACCCCTCTCGCCTTTGTCCCTCTTTTGCCTTTGTCTTTGGCTTAAAAGGGAACATGCATGCTTGCTTGTTTTGGCACCATTTCAGAACTTTTTTAGGTGTTTTGGATCATATTTCATCTCTGTCCAAAAGTGATTTTGTGGTCCTTAGCATGCTTTTTATACTTGCTTTGTAATCCTCCATTTTCCCTAGAAATATGTCATATGTTTAGCCTTGCACATCTTCATGTTTTGGCTTAGCTTATTGAAGTCTTTGGTCATGATTTGTCATGTTTAAGGGCTGTGAGCCACTGATTTTGCCATGTTTGGTGTGCTTGATGTGGTTGCTTTGTGTTTTGGCTTGTAAGCCTTAAGCATATTAGCCTCTAATATGCTTAGCTTGGACCATCCTCATGATTTGGCATCATTTAGGATCATATTTCAGTCCATAAATCATGTTTATATGTTTGCATACGTGACCTATTTCATGCTTTAAGGATGTGCTCCTTTATGCCTAGGAATATGCCTTATGCATGCTTGTATGTTTAGGGTATTTTGGGGCTGCCATATCAAGATGTGTGTGTGTATTTTTGCATGCTAAGGATCTGTTTTTGGTGGCCTAATACATGCTATGAATGGTCATGTTGGTGGTAGTGAAAAGCCCCTTGTTTATGCCTTGGTTTTGGGCCCATTTGCTTGCATGTTTGCATGAGAGTTGGTCTATCATTTTGGGCACTTTTGCCACTGTTTTGGGGAGGTTTGAGGTCTGTCCCATTATGGTTTAGGTCTACTATTGCTTGCTTTCGAATCATGTTTGTTGCATGCTTGATTAGCAAAAGCCTTGTTATATGCTAGTTCTTTTACAAGAATCCTCCATGTTTGCATCATACTTTGCATCTTGCATGCCTAGTATTACACACTTGCTATAATATGTTGCATTGCATTTGGTATGTCTTGCACTTCATGTCATATTGCATTATTGAACCATGTTGCATACATGCATTCCATGTCTTGGTTTGGGGTGTCGAACCAAGTGTAAGGGTTGAGAGAAGTTCACCTTGCAAGTGCTGCAACTTGTCTCAACTCTTGGTCACTAAGGCCCCTGATCTATACATGATGGGGTCTTGGTCTCATTTGTGTGTTGCATGCATATTGACATTGAAATGCAATCTTGGTTCCTTAGGTTATCATGCACCAAGATGCATAATTGATGGCCCAAGAACCAAGAGTCATGCTTCCTTGAGTCCCATGCATGATAGGAAGCATTGGCTATGCGTACATATGCTCAAAACTCCATGTCATGCACTGTCTGTCTGCTGTTGCTGTCAAAACTGTTCTCTGTAGGAATTTTATGCCGACCGGCAGTTTAGAGTGCCGACCGGCACTATATGGATGGCCGATAATCTTCCCAGCAGCTGATGGAAATTTTAGATGGCCGGTGGGCATGTCCTCCAGCCAGTGGTGTTCAGCAGCATGCAAGGAAGGTATTCTGGGACTTTGGCAATTTTTGGAGAGATAGGGCAATAAAAACAAAAGCAACAGTGGCATGACGCGGGTTTTCCGGGCAAGATGGATCGAGCATGCATCATTTGCACATCCCGAGGCAGGGCTGAGGCCCCCTTTCTTTTTACGTTGAATTTAATTTAAATTAGAATTTTTTTTGTAATAATTTATTATGTATTTGGATTGTATTATTTTGGGACTGTATATTCTTTTGGTCTCTCCGTGTGAGGGCAAATCTGTAATAAGTGTGTGTGAGTGGCGTGCATGTCTTCCAACCCCCATTTCTTTCTTCCCTTTTATTTACTTGTTTACGATGGTTAGTTTAGGGCATATTTAAATTAGCATAACAGTATGATAGCATGCGTGCATCCATACATCTGTCTTACATGCACCAGGCTCGGTACATCACGCTAACTGCATTGTATTTCAATTTCCAAATTGAATACTTGTTACTTGTAGCATTTCACATGCCATGCTTAGGATAGCCGAGCCTATCTAGATTACACCTTTGCATGCGATGCATTAGTCACTCTAACATGAACTAGGGCATGCATGTTTGCTAACTAGTTCTTGTTTTGTACGAGTACTAGGTGAGTTTTTATGCTTTAGCATCTCACATGTGTGTGAATGTTAACATGATAGTAGGCTTACCATGCGGCTAGTTGCTTATGTGATATAACTGTTTGAATGCCTGTGGGTGGAGGTTGGATTGCTTGAGTTGGAAAAATTCGTTGAAATTCGTGTTTTAGACTACTTGCGAGTAGCAAATTCCAAAGCCTTTTTCAAAATGAACGGATATGCAATGCTTTCCAAATTAAGCGATCTAGTCTATACTTGTTTGCTGTGCGCATAACATAGTAATTCTAGGCTAATAATCGGAATAAGAACACGTAACGTTTTCAAAATCGGATATCACGGTTAGTAGAGGCCGGTCTCCGGACCGGGCGAAAGGGGGTGCTCATAGCTAACCTTCCCCGATCGTACCCAAGCTCCCGAGCCAAGACAACTTTGGTGATAGCGGACCGTGGCCTTGACGCAGTCGGGGTTTCCTAAATTTCCCATTTTAAAAATATTTAGGTGGCGACTTTGTATCTGGCAAAGCAATCCATGTTTGGCACTTCTTTTCAAAATCTGTTTTTTTTTTCTCAAAACGATTTGCCAGAGTTGGACTCTTTGGTTTAGATTAAGAACCGTGACAATTTGAGTCGAATTGTAGTAGACCCAAGGCGAGCGAGCGAGGGGATCATCCTCCGGGACATTGAGGGGCGTCTGATTTTTGGCAACTCTGCTGTGGATTTTAGAGAGCTTGACTCGAACTCGTGATATCCTATTTTGGCTACACTTATGTATCACTTTGCATTGCATGTGCATTGGTGCGCCTAGGACACCGTGTTGGCCATCTGCTATTCTGGCGGTTTCTTTGGAGGCTTGTCTTGTCAAGACATGACCATAAGGCTGACCGGTTGCGGGCTCTGCCAGTATGAGAACACAAACCCCGGTTTTACCGGGGCACCCTTTTTTTGACCATTCGACCTAGTGCATATTCGGATCCGTAGTGACCATTCCAAACTAGGACAGGTTGCTTACCCGATATAGGTTGTTTGAAACCGCTGTGTGCGTAGTGAAACCCTAGCTCTTGACAAAATAGGACAGGGAAACCCTACCCCAACATAGGGGTGTATTGGCTCTCTTTTACATGTTATGTGCTTTTAGAGTGTATCTCTACAGGAAATGTGCATATCAGTTTGCGAGTTTTGATATCGACTGAGGCACGATATGATATTTTGGGGAGAATCGATTATCTGTGGGTACAGTTGACATAGGGGCAATGATTCAGAAACAGTGATCAGTATTTGAGGAACAGTGTATCCAGTTCACGAGCAGTGTTTGTTATGATATCCAAACCGCGTGTTGCATGTTTATTTTTATGCCGTTGTGCTGTCCAATTATCTGTTTATTTATACGCTTTATTTATCTTTTCACTAGGTAGTTGAGCACAATTGCTTCTGACCCAGTAGATACTCCCCAAGCACTCTGGACTAGAGGTCGTCGACTCCATCGATCTGAGGATCTGGTAGACGGACAACCAGTGTACTACTCACTACCCCCGGTTACCAGACAGAGGTCAGTCAGGCAGAGGATATTAGTACAGCAGTCAATTCAGAGGGCCTTATCTACCCCACCTATGTTTTGTAGGGATCAGGATTAGTGTCACTGTGAGAGAGGATATATACGGTAATTCAACGAGCAGAATAGTATGGCTAGTTTGGAGGAGATGGTGCGCCACCTCCAAGAGAGCATGAAAACAATCTGTGAGGATCCGTCCGTCGAGCGAGTCGCCGTGCCGAGCCACACTAGTGAAGAGCAGGCGAGACAATTGCGGGCTAGAAGCGATGGCAAGACATCTGCCCGCATCACGTTCCTCCCCCACCAGGAGTTTCGACCCTCGGGGAGACAGCCAATGTTCAAAACGCTATAGGATTTCCCTGGGGACCAGCCCCACCTCCAACCCTCCCTCAAATCCAACATGACTATCAAAAACACCCACCAACCTACTAGACTCTCCTTTGAGTTCGAGAATGATCCTCTTGCACTAAAGTTGAGCAAGCTTGAAAAGTTGTTCAAGAGATCCCAAGGGTCAAGACCATCCCGACATTGAAGATGGATATCTGAAGCCTTGTAGTATTTGCCAGCGATTCAAAATGCCTCATATTGATCGATTTGTGGTCAGGGGACCCCATGGTGCATAAAACTGTTTTCGGATGTTCTAAGGCCAATGGGCCTCAGTAGGCTCCATAAGTTGTCTTTATTCGGCCGGACCCTGTCAGGTGTGGCGGCCATATGGTATGCCAAGCTAGGAGATGACGTTAAGAGGAATTGGGACGAAAAGGCTGAGGCTTTCATCGCGCAATACTCATACAAAACACAGAATGGGATTACGACCCAAGATCTCGGAATGACTAGGCAAAAATGAAGGAGAGTTTTTGAGTTAAGTAACGGATGGAGGCCAAGGCCGATGATGACCTTGAGGCCTACGGACAAAGACCAAATTCGGATGATTGTGCACAATCTTCAGCCAAAGTTGATGCAAAAGATAATAGTACTCCCATTTCCTACTTTTTCTGACCTATATGAAATGGGGGTGCAGATTAAAGATGCCTTGAAGCAAGGCTTGATTGATAACGATCGGGAGCAACCCCGAAGGACCTTCAACCGCAACACTAATGCGGGCCAGAGTGGCACTCTTTCACGAGAACCTCCGAAGTAAGCATGGTCACCGCCAACCCCCCATCAAGAGGCACGGCAGCTACGCCGTTCTCCGGTGCATCCGGAAGTAACCCGCAAACAACTAAATACCCACCCAGAAATTCTAGAACTTTCGCTCCACTTTATATGCCCCTATCCAAGCTCTGGGGTTACGATCAAAAAGGGCATCTGAAGCCCCTAAATGAGGCCCCTACGAAAAACTCCCCACCCATAACTTGACCAAGTATTGCGCATTTCACCAACAGCACGGTCATGATACCGATCTGTGCTTCCGGTTGCATCATGAGATTCAAGATCTCATCGATAACAGGGTGATTTTGCCTCCCGAGAAGCCCAATGTTACTACAAATCCCCTCTCTACACATAACCAAGCTCCACGCCCAAAGACTCAATTTCATCCATCTGGGAACTGTGTCCTCGACCTAGTATCTATATCACACCTACCCACCTGCCTAAAGGAGGTGTTTCTTCTGATTGCACCGATTTGTGCATGATGGACATCTCCATGACCCAACCCAAGCTAGCGGTGGTGACCACGAGAATAGAAGAGAAATCCCAAAGGAAAAAGCAGTTGGTTGAGCAAGAGTCAGTGGAATCGAGGAATTATGTCGAGAAGACATATAGTCAGGATGACTACATTTCATCGATGGGCCAAGATGGGCGGAGTAGAATTATATGAGAGGAGAATTGTGTATGATTCACGAGGATAGTTTGGGACGAAGCAGATGGTGTAACGGTTGTGGGGAGGACCTTCGATCTCGGTTTCTGATGACCAAGACCCGGAGGATGTGGCGATCGCATGGTTCGATTATGAAAATTCGGCGAAGTTCTGGGTGGTTGGGCGACCAACTGATGTGATAGGAGAATTTCGGTTAGAGCGAGGCTCGGCGGGGTTGAGAATATCGATGGCCGGAAGGGTCAAAAGCGATACATCGCGGAGAATACGGTGTCAAGAATTCGCCGAGATTGGGACATTTTGAGTGTGGAAATTATTGAGCGACCGATTCGTCAGAACAGGCAAGTTTTGAAGATTTCGAGAGAACCAGGAAGGCGAAGGCCCACGTGGGAGTTGAAACTACTGTGAGCACAGGAACTGAGAATGTTGCGGGCATCTGGATGGAAGGTGCTACGAGCACAAAAACAGCCATACCAGAGCCGGACAGGTGTCTGTCAGCCGCTAAGGGAATGTGGTGGGAAGATGAGGACTTATGTCTTGCCCACACAGATGAAGATTGGGGGAATAACCAACCTAATGACACCTGGTACCTTGGAGAGGTCGACCACATGACGCGGAGTGGGCGGTATTTCAAACCCCCACACTTAGATCAGCTACAGGCCTCGGGGAAGGATAGAGATTTGAGAAGCAAAGGGCTTGACTTGAAGAGGAAGCCGTGTACTCAAGCGACTAAAAAGATACAAGCAGACATCTCCATCAGGGGAATGCTCATGGCCTCCAGTACATAGGCGGTGTCTTGGCTGACCATGGATAAGGCCAAGCTCTCTATAGAGACTACACGAGCAAGCTGGTTGGGCTGGTTTTCCTAGGAGGAGGTTCCCAGACATTAACCTTTTCGACAAAGAACTCATGAGGGCACAAATCCTAATAAACCCTCTACATCTCCATGGAATGTAGAGATAAGTGGATCTGGGTAGTACTTGTTGATCAAGATTACGCCATCAATATGCCTTGACCAGGACAACATATGCGATTGGCTTGAAAACCATGATTTCGTACCAACGACTCGGGTCATTGAGCGTCACGACAATACAAGTAGAAGTAATGGGGATAGTTAAAGTTCGGACAAAGGTTGGGAGGCGTACGAGATAGATTTTCATGTCCTAGAAGTTCATAACTTTCAATTTGCTTTTAGAGGCGAGTGGCTACATCGGTGAAAGCGGTGTCATCTACTTTGCATCAAATGGTGAAATACCCCTATGGGAAGGGAGTAGCCATTGTCTTGAGAATTCATCAATCCACCCACCGGAGGTATCTCCTTTGTTCTAGAAATCGAGCATGGCATGGAAGATGTGTTCATATCGGGTTTTACCTTGGCGAGGCTCGGGTCATCTGAGAATATCATGGCTACTAATGAAGGGATAGATGTCGATTGCCCAGCGGTGTATCTCATGAACAAGCTCAATACATCCGGGATGGGATTAGGAAAGAAGCGGCCGTAGTAAGGGCATTGCGACGTGGCGAAGTGCCGCACCCCATACCTTTAGTGCAGGTTATTTACCCACCAAGGAAGATTGGGTAAGAAAAGGAAAAGAGATGGTGGAAGAGCCAAAGCAAAAGCAGATGGGAAACCCTTTGAATTGATGCATCGGCCCATTAGGGGTACCCTAAGCGGACTTCGTCGGGGAAGACTTTCCATGCGTGGCTTTCGATGTGGTGGAGCAGCGAGAAGAAGCGTGCGGGTTGAAATTTTCTTTGACCTCTGATTGCTTAGGGATGATGTTCTTTGAAGCGAGCAGACCTTGATTGAGGATAAGCATAACAAGGGATCGAGTCTGCGGACCTGAGTTTGAAATGGGGTAGCTTGGCATGTTTACTTCGGATCCTTGATCGACCCGGTTGTGCTTGGGGATAACTCCTTGGTGTCCATGATCGGAGATGAAATGGTTCTTGGGCCTACCGGACTATTTTGGATGCATCCATCGCACCCTCCCTCTGGCGATATAAGGAGGGTTTTTGTCGGCGACACGGGTCAAGTAGTGGGCCGGAATCTGATTCCACCGAGCCTTGTGAGTCGGAATCAAGTTCAGCTAAATCGTCTGAGTCGGTATTCTGGGGGTGATAACCGGATGCCTGATCTGTCGGTCATCTTTTCTTTCTCTTTTAGTCTGTTATATGAGAAGAATTGGATGGTTCGGAAGTATCTAATGAGCGAGGTGAATGTGGTTTCGAGTACTTTTACGTGCCTCTAATTTATTGTTTAAATCAAGACTTTCAAAATTTTGATGAAAGCAGCGAGGCGAAATTCCTCGGTTTTGCAATGACTAATTGAACAAGAGCGAGGAGAGGTTCGTTAAACCCTTAATTGATGAAATCACTCTAGTGAGCGTTAGTGCTTGAGAAGGACCATGGTGGTCGGATCGAGTCCACATTGTCTTGAGGAGCGGCGCTTAGTCGCTTTATTAAAAGATTTCAAAGATGTTTTCGCGTGGTCCCTACGAAGACATGCAGAATCGATCTGAGATTATCTGACACAGATCCTCTTGACCGAGGCGGCACATCAAGCGAAACTTCGGAAGGATCATACTGATTGGGCCATTAAGATCAAGGAAGAGGTCGCCATGGATTAGCCTTGAGCTTCTGCTGGTATCGAATACCCGACTTGGTTGGCCAACATCGTTCGATCTTAGAAGAAGGATGGCGAGAATCCGGGTATGTGGATTCGAATTTGAGCGAGCCGGTCGAAGGATGACTTTCCCTTGCCGCATATCGACGAGTTGGTAGATTTCACAGCAGGGCATGCTTTGTTTTCATTCATCTATGGCTTCTCAGGTTATAATCAGATAGTAATGGCTTTTGAAGGCGGGAGAAAATCTGTTTTACCACCCGGGTTACATATTACTCTGGTGATGCCATTTGGGTTGAAGAACGGCGTATCAGCGGGCTACAACCACAATATTACATGACATGATCCATAAAGAGGTCGAGGTGTGCGTGAAGCGACATGATAGTCAAGTCCAAAGAAAGAGAGGGCCACTACACCGCCTTGCAAAATTTTTTCCAAAGGATCAGAGAATTTCGGCTGCGGCTGAATCCTCAGAAGTGTACGTTTGGTGTTACAACGGGAAAAATGCTGGGATTTCTGATTACACAAAGGGGCATCGAAGTCGACCCTTCCAAAATCAAGGCCATCTTAGAAATGCCACCACCAATGATTGAAAAGGAGGTGTGAGGCTTTCTGGGTAAAGTGCAATTCATAAGGCGGTTTATCTCTAAACTAACCCTAACTTGTGAACCACTTTTTGGTCTTCTAAAGAAAGGAAAGAAGTTCAATGGGATGGCGATGTCAAATTTGCATTTGAGCAGTTAAAGAGTATCTCTGAGAATCCGCCGTGTTGTCACCACCAAAGCGGAAAACCGTTGATATTGTATCATCGATGGCTTGAGACTACAATGGGCTGCATGCTCGCACAAGAGTCGGAAGATAAAGTGGAAAGGGCCATCTACTATCTAAGCAAGAAGATGCTGGACTACGAGACCCGCTACACTCCACTGGAAAAGGCCTGCTTGGCCTTGGTATGGGCTACCAGGAAGCTACGGCACTACCTGATAGCTCACTCTGTAATGATGGTTTCACGACTCGATCCCATTAAATATCTTTTAGAAACCGGTAGGCTAGCTCGTTAATTTGCTTTTGCTCTGAATTTGATCTCAAGTATGTAGCGCAAGTCCGTAAAAGGGAGAAGCGATGGCGAGTTCCTTACCAACCACCGGTTGAAGGGATGAAGCGGTCGATACCTATTCCCGATGAAGCTATTACGCACGCCGAAGATGAAACTTGGGCGATGTACTTTGTGAGCGTCAAATCAATACGGGTATGGGATAGGAGTGTTCTTGATAGCACTTTTGGCGATTCCGTATCCCTTTAGCATTCAAGCCGGTTCAAAGTTTGAACAATGAGGCGAGTATGAGGCATGTATTGTCGGTCTAGAAGCGGCCCTAGAACTAGGGGCAAGGCGATTGAACGTCGTTGGGGACTCGAACCTTGTTGTGTCTCAGGCGAAAGGAGACTGGAAAGTCAAGGAGGAGAAGATGATAATTTACCATCAGACCTTGGATTTATTAATTCCTCGGTTTGAGAAGTTAAATTTCACTTACCTAGTAAGAGAACAACAAGTTAGCGATTAGATTAACAACTCTATCTTCCATGATAGACATCCCATCAGGTCGGGATCGTCCGGTCATTATCGACGAAATTTGCACACCTTACGAGTCAATCTACGCCATAGATGAAGTGCGGGACAACAACCTGAGTATTACGACATATGGAACTTCTTGGAAAGCGAGGCGTACCCACGAGGGGCAAATGCCAAAGACAAAAGGGTAATCAAAAGAATGGTTGTTTAGTTTATCATCTGCGGGGTAAATTGTACAAAAGGGTCACACAGGAATGCACAAGTTGTGTGTAGAAATTTGAAGAGTCGAAGCGCTTGATGGAGGCCATCCATGGAGGAGAATGTGGGGCACATCTGAATGGGGTAATCTTGTACGGAAGATCCTTAGGCGGGGTTACTCTTGGTCTACCATGGAGGAAGATTGTATCGGCTTTGTTGGCGATGCCACAAGTGCGATCCATGCGAACCGTATGAACATCCGCCATCAAAATTGTATAGCATAGCGTTGCCATGGCCATTTTCGGTTTGGGGAATTGATGTGATTGGGGCTATTACAGAAAGTCAAATGGGCATGAGTATATCTTGGTAGCAATAGATTACTTTCTGAAGTGGGTCGAGGCCCAATCTTATGCGATCTTTGAAAGCCGCATGTCATAAAGTTTATCGAAACAACATTATTTGCCATTATGGAGTCGAGCGAGATCATTTCGGACAATGGTTCCCATTTCAAGAAAGAGGTGATTGATTTGTTGGAGAAATACAATGTGGCTTTTCATAAGTCGTCCACATATCGACGAGACCAGCGGGCGATTGAAGTACGCCAACAAGAATATCAAACACATATTCTGACATTTGGTAGAAACCTCTAGGGATTGGCGGATAAGTTGCCGTTTGCTCTGTGAGACTCTTGAACTTCAATTAGAACTTCTCTGGGCGACGCCGTATTCCTTAGTTTACGGGATAGAGGCCGTTCTACCTATAGAGATTGAGGTTCCGTCTTTACAGTATTGGTGAGTGTCAAATAATAGAAGCGATTAGCGACAAAAGCGGTCGAGAACTCATGCTCTTCGATGAGAGAAGATTAAAAGCATTATACCATGTCCAAGGATATCAGCGAAATTGCGGCTTTCAACAAGAAGGTTAAGTCGAGAATTTGAAGGAAGGAGATTTGGTACTCAAAGACAAGCGAGCTCCATCCATGACCCAAGGGCAAGTTCGGACCCAATTGGTGGTCCCTATATCATCAAGTCTATCTGGTCAGTGGTGGGTACGTGGTTACGATGGACCTAGATGGCCTAGAGTTCTCCCAACCGATCAACATGGACAAGTTGAAGAAATATTACCTGAGAGGCTCGCTGGGCGAAAACCCGAAAGGCGACCTAGAGCAAAATTGAGCACAAAAATTAGAAAAAATATAAAAGCGAGCTCCATAAGGTTGAAAACCATAAAGGCGGCCTTGGCAAAAGTTAGAGTGCAAAAGGGCGTGAAAATACTCGAGTGAACCCAAGCTGAACTCGTGGCAGCTTGATTCCCATCTTTGGGATACGTAGGCAGCTTCATCTTGAAGCTCAGCCATAAACTTTTCCCCAATCAACTTTGTCCATTTTATCGTCTCGGTCATCTTTGTCTATCAGCGTCTATCGCAACCTCGGTCTTGATGCTATTCAGACTAGGCGCAACTTTCCGTTGCTGTACAATGTCGTGGTACCATTCAAACAAGGGGCAACTTTCCAGTTGCTAAGATCCGGGGTTGTACATCTCAGTGACAGATCTCAGGCGTGTCCAGTTCTGATCCATATCGAAAATAGTTTTGACAAGTTTTAATAAAGGTGACTTTGTTCAAATAAATCTTTTTACAAGTAAGACCATTTCTCGACCAGAACGGAAAATTTTCAGTACCACAACCTTCAATTGCATTGATTTCAATACAGAGTTCTCTTGCTCTTGCGTACAATTGAAGTTGTTTTTTTTTATTATTAGACTCACAAAGAAAACTTGAAAGTACTAATAAAGCAATAAATCCGGGGCATAGTCAAGTCAGGTGCTCCTACGCCCCCTCCCAGAGCTGGTCGAAGCCTCTGATGCCAAAATGGGCCCTTCCTGTGCCTCTTCATTAACCCAATCTAAGCACTCAATAGACAAAGTGCAGCTGAAAGTGGGAGCAGGGGCCAGGAGTTCTCTCGTCCTCCATGCTGTGGCATATCGGGCCAGTTGTGCGCGTCAAATCGGGAATGTAGCCGGGTACTCTATCTCTTCCGTGAAAAGTCGATCATGACGGCTGGCCTTGAGATCTGGAATGGAAAGTAGAAGGCGTAGTGAGTCAAGCCAATCAATTGGATCCGGGTTGTGGGTCATCTTTGTAACTCATTATCGGGAGATTGAGCCAAAGGGCACCGCCAAACAATCTGATGCGGACAAAGCGCACATCCATTGAACCACCAACCCTCGTCAAGGGCGTCAACTAAGCGTTGCGAAAGAAGTAACATGGGCTGAATACCTTTGGGCAAGAGTCCACAACTGCGGTTTATCCATCAACCATACTTGGGGAGGGATGAAAAATGAGAGAATAAATAATAGAGATGTGCGATGAGAGAAAAAAGTAAGAAAAGGGTTTTTGTGAGAAAAAGCGAACTGAGGGCGAGTGGCGTGAGCAAACATATATGTGAATTGGGTGGAAAACATTACTGCGGTAATAGTGGACTCCTGCTAACACAGTGCGTCTCTCGGCGATAAAAAGGCGTCTAAGCCCGACAACATCTCGGCCGAGAATCATTGCGATGCGACTTTTGCCCTCCTTCAAGCCGTGGGCAACCTCAATCAGCAGGACACTAGACCCTCCGAACACGAGAAAAAGCGAAAATGAGGCGGCATGCACAAACAAAGGTCATGTCATTTGGAAGCCTTGCGATGATGGTCGCGCGATCACCAGTCTCAGAAAAATGGCAAACTAAGCACGGAACATCCAGCATCCCATCACAAATCAG
Organism: Camellia lanceoleosa; assembly: GCA_025200525.1. NCBI lineage: Eukaryota > Viridiplantae > Streptophyta > Magnoliopsida > Ericales > Theaceae > Camellia > Camellia lanceoleosa. Next base: position 133,010,314 of record CM045767.1, on the reverse strand, counting down.
AGAGCGAGCATCGGGTATTGAAAGCCCACACATTTGCCCTAAGACTTGGGCATGGCCAAAACGAAGTTGGGGCAAAATTTCTTCGTTACGCTCGGTTTCCATTAAAGCTTGGAAATCTTCAAGGTAGGACACACCTCTTGCCGCTAAAGTGAAGGCGTGAGTCCTTTGGATTCGAGAACCTTGCATGACGAAGAAATGGAAAATCTGGATGGGGTATGGCGCAAGGTGAATAGTGCGTTTATGCCAAAGGCAGGAAATTGACTTTTACGAGCCATCAAGTTGTTAATCCAAATTGCAAGATTTTGGGCATGGAATTCTTCCATTTGGAGTGAATCAGAGTGGAAATGAAGAAAACTACGAAGCTGGAGTCTTTTGTAGGAGATAAGGTTGAATGGAGGACAGGTGTCAGCATTCTGCTGGTTCCTCCCATTCTTGGCCGACCGGCCAAATAGATTGCCGACCGGCCAAATATATTGCCGACCGGCCATCTGTTTTGGCCGATGGATCATTGTTTCGGCCGATGGCCTTTGCACACGGCCGGTGGTCTTTCTGTTGGGCCGATGGTTCTCCCCCCTTGTCCCCTGAGCTTTCCATGCTAAGTTGCTAGGTATTGGGGAATCCCACCATCCTCCAATGCCCTCTAGTGATCAATTCTCACGGTAGCGCCCATTGCTTATCGAGTTGTTGTATATTTGCTTATGGGTTGTATGTCATTCTCTTTAAGTCTTTGTACTATATATCGAATTGTACTTTTTGCTTAGTCATAACGAGTCCCTTTGTTTTGTTTATCGAGTTGTAAATGGTTCACTACCTGATTATTACAATGCAATGCTTCGTTTTCAAAATACAGTGTCAATCTGACTTACATTGTTATGTGATACCTTGCGATGGGACGCATAGAGCATTACAAATGCAACACCTTTTGAACAAATAAATTTGTTTCATTTCCGTCATGTATTTCTAAAAAAAAAAAGAAAGAAAAGTATCGATTTCAAAAATAGAATGCACTGAGGCAATGCATTATCTTAAACTCTAATAAAGGAGAGTAAAAGCGAGAAAATATGAGGTAGCGAGGCAGGAATGGATACGATAACCTCCCCTCGCGGTCATTGTACCTTCGCGCCCTTATTGGTCAATTGTGTGGTTTGGCACCTTCATCACTCAAGGCAATACAAGAAAATCTTATTTGTCGGAATGTAAGTGGACCTTGAGTTGACCTCGAGCCATGACTTTTGTGATTGATGCTCGGTACATGCGAAGGACGCTCCTTCCCGTATCCTTTTATATCTTGTGAATTCTGTAAACCATATCAATCATACTGTGTTGCAGTACGTTGCGTTCCCGCATCATGTTTTACCATGTTCAATTTCAAGTTCCTTTTTATACACATTGCGTGCACGTGTGCATTGCTTTACTGATAGGTGTTCAAGTTCCCTTTTATACACATTGCGTGCACGTGTGCATTGCTTTACTGATATGTGTTCAAGTTCCTTTTTATACACATTGCGTGCACGTGTGCATTGCTTTATTGATATGTGTTCAAGTTCCTTTTTATACACATTGCGTGCACGTGTGCATTGCTTTACTAATATGTGTTCAAGTTCCTTTTCATACACATTGCATGCATGCGTGCATTGCTTTACTCACGTGTGTTCAAGTTCTCTTTCCATACACATTGCTTGCATACGTGCATTGCTTTACTCACATGTGTTCAATCCTACTATCTTGTCATACACATGGCACGCGTTATCACGCACTTTCGACTGCATTGTCATGCATATTGTTAACGACATTGTACCTGTTGAGTTTGCTTTCTTTGCAGGCATGATATTGTATGAATGGTTCATTTGAGGCCGGTGCAACCGAACAAGCCGCACAGGTATTGTATCCTCCGAGTGAGACGTATTGAGAATTGCATAATTCTTTTACATCCTTTCTGCATTGTAGTGTAGTCTGGTGTATGCTAGCTTATAACTATTGCATGTGTGCTTCGTTACAGCTTTCTTTGCATGATCATAAGTTATGCTCGGCTTCTTGCATTTTCAGTTGCGTTTTGCCCCAGCCTTCGGGCGCATACCTTGTTTGTCTTGCATGTTTGTTCAAGTCTTCGGCCTTGTCAAAAATGGGTCGTCTCTGGGGTTTGACATTCACTCCCGTCATTGTTATGACATTCGAGTTCTGTCAAGAGAACTATAGACACCCATTTTACCGTCCTCAAGACTTGGATGTCACCGTTTGAACACCCGGTGATCATCCGTGTTTGTGTTTATTTGGAGTTCTCGGCTACGCGCCTTGTCTCAAGATCTCCGAACTCGACTGTTTTGTGTCTGGTTTTGCACCAAACACTTGTGTTTTGCCTTGGAAGGCGAGGAATGGCTTATTAGCCATCCCCACACCTGCCGCCCTCCCCTACCATCACGGCTACATTGGTGCCACTGGCATTGTTTTCTCAAAATCTTTGGCCGGTCGGCACTATATGTTGTCGACCGGCACATTTTTGTGCCGACGATACCTTTGGATGGCCGGCGTGCACCTTTTGCACCCCTGAGTCATGGTGCATGCCGGTGTCCCGAGAATGCACCATCACTCATCCCGTGGCAGAGTGACCCTTTTGCACCTTTGCACCCCTAAACCTTCTAGAAGGTTGATCCTTTTAGCCAAGCTTCTTGGAAAGCTTGGCGGTATCTTAGCTTCTCCAAGAAGCCAAGACCCCTTTGCACCTCTTGCCCCTTTTCCTTTGCTTAGCCATTAAGTCATTTGGCTTGGTCTTGGCCTATATAAACACCACCTCTCTCCCTTTGAGAGAGGTTGGCCAGTTTTGATCAAAAACCAGGGCTCCTATATCTATATATCGCCATATATCTCTCACTCTCGACATTTTCCCTCTCTCTCCTCTTGTGTGTGTGTTTTTAGGCCTAAAAGTGTGGTTTTACCTCACTTTTGCACCAATACACACACCATTACACCTTAGCTCGAGATTGGGAGGCTTGGAGGGTTGTTTGTTGAGTTTTTGGACTGGTTTTGATCAATAGAGGAGGGCTGCACCACCTGTTCTTCAAATGTTCTTCAAGGGTGAGCACTTTACTTTAGATTCCCCATTTTTGCAACAAGTTTTTACCTATCTTGCTTTGTGTTTTGAGCTTTGTGTATAACTGAAAAAAGTCTTAGATTTTCTTTCTTTTGAACTTTCATTAAGGTCATTTTGTGGTTTGAGTGCAAACTCACCCTTTTAGGCCCTATTTTGGCCTATTTGGTGTTTTTACTTTGAGCCTTATTTGCCTTGTTGTTTTGGGTACTTTCACCACTGAAAACCAGTGGGTGTTTAGTGGTAAAAAAGGTTCTTTGAAGTCTTGTATAGGGGAGGGACACCCCTCTCCCCTTTGTCCCTCTTTTGCCTTTGTCTTTGGCTTAAAAGGGAACATGCATGCTTGCTTGTTTTTGGCACCATTTCAGAGCTTTTTTTGGGTGTTTTGGATTATATTTCATCTCTGTCCAAAAGTGATTTTGTGGTCCATAGCATGCTTTTTATACTTGTTTTGTAATCCTCCATTTTCCCTAGAAATATGTCATATGTTTAGCCTTGCACATCTTCATGTTTTGGCTTAGCTTATTGAAGTCTTTGGTCATGATTTGTCATGTTTAAGGGCTGTGAGCCACTGATTTTGCCATGTTTGGTGTGCTTGATGTGGTTGCTTTGTGTTTTGGCTTGTAAGCCTTAAGCATATTAGTCTCTAATATGCTTAGCTTGGACCATCCTCATGATTTGGCATCATTTAGGATCATATTTCAGTCCATAAATCATGTTTATATGTTTGCATACGTGACCTATTTCATGCTTTAAGGATGTGCTCCTTTATGCCTATGAATATGCCTTATGCATGCTTGTATGTTTAGGGTATTTTGGGGCTGCCATATCAAGATGTGTGTGTGTATTTTTGCATGCTAAGGATCTGTTTTTGGTGGCCTAATACATGCTATGAATGGTCATGTTGGTGGTAGTGAAAAGCCCCTTGTTTATGCCTTGGTTTTGGGCCCATTTGCTTGCATGTTTGCATGAGAGTTGGTCTATCATTTTGGGCACTTTTGCCACTGTTTTGGGGAGGTTTGAGGTCTGTCCCATTATGGTTTAGGTCTACTATTGCTTGCTCGAATCATGTTTGTTGCATGCTTGATTAGCAAAGCCTTGTTATATGCTAGTTCTTTTACAAGAATCCTCCATGTTTGCATCATACTTTGCATCTTGCATGCCTAGTATTGCACACTTGCTATAATATGTTGCATTGCATTTGGTATGTCTTGCACTTCATGTCATATTGCATTATTCGAACCATGTTGCATACATGCATTCCATGTCTTGGTTTGGGGTGTCGAACCAAGTGTAAGGGTTGAGAGAAGTTCACACTGCAAGTGCTGCAACTTGTCTCAACTCTTGGTCACTAAGGCCCCTGATCTATACATGATGGGGTCTTGGTCTCATTTGTGTGTTGCATGCATATTGACATTGAAATGCAATCTTGGTTCCTTAGGTTATCATGCACCAAGATGCATAATTGATGGCCCAAGAACCAAGAGTCATGCTTCCTTGAGTCCCATGCATGATAGGAAGCATTGGCTATGCGTACATATGCTCAAAACTCCATGTCATGCACTGTCTGTCTGCTGTTGCTGTCAAAACTGTTCTCTGTAGGAATTTTATGCCGACCGGCAGTTTAGAGTGCCGACCGGCACTATATGGATGGCCGATAATCTTCCCAGCAGCCGATGGAAATTTTAGATGGCCGGTGGGCATGTCCTCCAGGCGGTGGTGTTCAGCAGCATGCAAGGAAGGTGATACAGGACTTTGGCAATTTTGGAGAGGCAGGGCAATAAAAGCGAAGCATGATGGCATGGCGGGTTTTCGAGCAAGATGGATTGAGCATGCATCATTCGCACATCGGCGGTGATGCCCCCTTTCTTTTATGTTGAATTTAATTTAAATTAAATTTTTTGTAATAATTTATTATGTATTTGAATTTGTATTATTTTGGGGATTGTATATTCTTTTGGTCTCTCAGTGTGAGGAAAATCTGTAATAAGTGTGTGTGAGTGGCATACATGTCTTGACCCCATTTCTTTCTTCCTTTTATTTACTTGCTTACGATGGTTAGTTTAGGGCATATTTAAATTAGCATAACGATTATGATAGCATGCGTGCATCCATACATCATCTTACATGCACCCTCGGTACATCATGCTAAGCGCATTGTATTTCAATTTCCAAATTGAATACTTGTTACTTGTAGCATTTCACATGCCATGCTTAGGATTCAAGCCTATCTAGATTACACCTTTGCATGCGATGCATTAGTCACTCTAACATGAACTAGGGCATGCATGTTTGCTAACTAGTTTACTGTTTTGGCACGGAGTACTAGGTGAGTTTTTATGCTTTAGCATCTCACATGTGTGTGAATGTTAACATGATAGTAGGCTTACCATGCGGCTAGTTGCTTATGTGATATAACTGTTTGAATGCCTGTGGGTGGAGGTTGGATTGCTTGAGTTGGAAAAATTCGTTGAAATTCGTGTTTTAGACTACTTGCGAGTAGCAAATTCCAAAGCCTTTTTCAAAATGAACGGATATGCAATGCTTTCCAAATTAAGCGATCTAGTCTATACTTGTTTGCTGTGCGCATAACATAGTAATTCTAGGCTAATAATCGGAATAAGAACACGTAACGTTTTCAAAATCGGATATCACGGTTAGTAGAGGCCGGTCTCCGGATCGGGCGAAAGGGGGTGCTCATAGCTGACCTTCCCGTCGTACCCAAGCTCGAGCCAAGACAACTTTGGTGATAGCGGACCGTGGCCTTGACGCAAGTCAGGGTTTCCTAAATTTCCCATTTTAAAAATATTTAGGTGGCGACTCTGTATCTGGCAAAGCAGTCCATGTTTGGCACTTCTTTTCAAAATCTGTTTTTTTTTTTTCTCAAAACGATTTGCCAGAGTTGGACTCTTTGGTTGATTAAACGTGACAATTTGAGTCGAGCTGTAGTAGACCCATAAGGCGAGCGAGCGGGGATCATCCTCCGGGGCGTTCGGGGCGTCTGAGTTGATGGATAAGCGAAGTTGCGGGGTCTTGCCCTAGCATTCGCTAGATTCTTCTTGTTCTATGATGAGTTTCTTCCTGAGAGGGCTGCGCTACAATTGGGTGTGTAGCAAATTTGCAGCTGACATCAGTTGATGATGCTCTGCTGGGGAGTTTGGACGTGGTTAGATCTATCCAGATAATCGACTGGAATATCTTACCCATTCCAGTTCGTGCTTCGCACTTGGCTCGATACCTCATTTGCTTGGAGGTGGTAGAGCTTTGACCCTTGCGGTTAACCGGTGGTGCCCTTTTCTAGCGGTAGAGTGCCCTTCTTGGCAAGTATGGTGCCCTTTACGGCAAGTATTTTGACAAAGGGAAAAAAGCAGAACACTGACTCAAGCTGTGCCCCTAGTTCATCATTTTGACCATTTTTGTTTTGGTTTTTCTACTAAAACAATTTTGACCAATATGAGAGTTAGATTAACACGCTTGTTCAATTTTGATATGAAATCATACCGTCGGGTTGTAAGCATTGAAAATTTTCCTTTTGGGTCCAAGATATGGTCAGATTTTTGAAAAAAAAAAATGGAGCAAATTTTCGAGAAAATTAGTCAACCTCAGTAAAAATTCTCAAAAACTATTTTTGCAAACGGCCAATGCTTAACAAGCACGGAACCTACTCTTGATATGCACAACCTCGGATCTGGAGGAAAATTGCCCCTTGCTCGAAGAGCTACATAGCACAGAAATCGCCTTGTTTGAGCGGCACATGATGCATTGAATAGCGGAAAGTTGCCTTGTTTGAATAGCACTTTGATGCATTATGTCGATCTTCATGGCAATGATCACAAGAACTCTCGGACCTGAGAAGGCGAGGACCATCAAAAACCAATACATGGACACACTTGATTTGGAAGTGTTTGTGGTTGGACTTTAGAATGAAGTTGCCTACGTATCCCAAACATGGGAATCAAGCCTTACGTAGTTCCGGGTAAGGTACACTCGTGTATTAACCCTCACCTTTTGTTTAGGCTCTAACTTTTGCCAAAGGCGCCCGATCGGGTTTTCGACCTTCTTGAGCTTTGTTTTTCTTTTTCTTTTCAATTCTTTTCATTTCTTTTCATCTTTTCTTTGCATTTTTTCTCTTTTTTGTTCTTCGCATTTTTGATTTTCTTCTTTTTTTTTTTTTTTTGGATCTTTTTCTTCTTTTCCTTGCTCTAACTTTTGTCTGGGTCGCCCTTCCGGGTTTTCGGCCCAGCGAGCCTCTCAAAGGGTAAAATTGTAACAAGTCCATGCTAAATGGTTTTAGAGTTTTGAAGCCATCCGTATCTAGGAGAGTGGCTATTGTATTGATTTGCAGAAGGATCTATCTTCGGCTCTTCGAGCATATCTGACATGTTTGCCCTGATATCTGATCTTCTTGATATGACTTTCCTGCCCCTAGTTTGAAACATACGATCGACCACATAGGCCTTACGTTGTGTTGACCATTAAACATTACGAATTCAAGTTCGTGGTTTGAAAGTGAGGTCGAGTCTCGAGGTGAAGCGATCTAAGCTACACAATCTCAAGAGCGATTCCACAGGTCTTGCGAGTTAGCATAAAGCATTTTGTTTTGAAATTTTTTAAAAGCGACAAATCGCTCATTTGAAGATAGTCTTGAAACCAATCCAGATCAAGCCAGGATCCTTCTCAGTACTCACATTATCAAGCATGATTTCATTCATTAAGGGCTTAGCGCGTCTCTCTTTCTCTCAATTGATCAAATTTTTGCAAAACCCGAGGAATTCCTTCCTCTTCGTTTTTCACCACAGTGTTCAAAAAGTTTTGAAAAACTTAGGTCATTACAATGACTTCAAGGCACAGAAAAGATAGAGTTCTTAGTCAAATACTGCCATCTCATTCAGAACTTCCGGTATAACTGGCACAAAGCGAAAACAAGCGAGGCGTAAAACCCTTGCTATTTCATTCAAAATCTATTGGCACAAGCGGCTCCACTGGCAAAACGGACTCAAAACAAAGCGAAAAGACAAGCGAAACAAAATGGTGGCCTTCGAGGTAACACCCCCGGAATCACCCGACCTCTATACAACAGGACTGACTCGATCCAACAAGACAGACCCTTAAGCAAAAAAGACTGACTCAAGACAGTGAGACAGACACAAAACAAAACAAAAGACCGACTCGATACCCAAGCGAATTTACAAAAACTAGCAATCACGGATGCTCAAAATCGTGCCAAGCATACATCAAAATCGCGAATTGCCCATAGGTGGATCACTCCCGATCACATACTTGTAGTATCCTCAAAATCCAAGAACTCGTGGTAGTGACTTGGCGAGGTAGGCGGAGAATGACCTTATCGTCAATCAAATCTTGCACTTCATAATGGCGAAAACAAGCTGTCGATCTTTGTGACCGGTTTCTTTGGTGAATGCATCTGCGATAAAAAGTAACATCGTGTTTAAATTTGGAAGAGGATTCGGGAGGCCACGTCTCAAGGGGTGAAAGATGCCTTTTAGCCAAAATTAAGTGCCTAGACAAAGGCATGTAGAGGGGATGAAAGACTCTGCGCCCCCGAGGCAGATACTTTGAAGCCTGTGGATTCTTGCTAGACGTACTAGCAAAAGGGTCGGTAGGTGCAGCCGTGGATTTTTGATCTTTTGTAGGTGCGGAGTTGGGAGTGGGATGAAGCGTTACGGCATGGCGGGCCTATCGATTTCTGCTGGCAGGCGCCTATGGCTAGAGTGGGGAAAACATCATCAATGATCTTGGTTATGACCACGAGCACCTGTTGTTTACTCATCCCCCCGGCTTTCAAAGCCTCGACTGCCCACAGCAGTCGTTCAATGGGATCGGTGTCTACCTTCATTTTGTTCTTACCTCTAGCCTCAGCCTGATCAAGGGTTTGGGTTGGTGATGATACGTCATTGTTGGAGGCCATCTCCGGTTGGCTAAGCTCGATCACAATCCGTCTCAATAGTGGGGGTTCCTGTGGTACAAAACTTTTAGCATATGGTGCGGTTGGTGGCAAAGTTGACATTAAATGGCGAGATCTGCGACGAACCTCTGGAGGTCACCTATCATCCCCATCAACTCGAACATGGTCGAGTCACGAGCCTGGTACAACTGGGGAATCCAGACCGGGTGCGCCGTAGGCGACCTGGGTGGATGCGGTACATCAACGTCGGTCTCACTTTGCAGAGTGATTCCTTGATTTAACGGTACGCCATAACCACGATCTCTTCTGAATTCTGCGTCATGATTAGTTCGCTATCTTTGAGCGGTGGTAGTCGGATATCGATCTTGCCTCGACAAAGGGAACACTAACTATTCTGTATCAACTCTCCGAACTGAAAGGAAAAAAAAAAAAACAAGCAACATTTCAGCCCAAATAGATCAAACACAGGTGTAGCCGAACAACTGTACTCTACTATTGATCACTGTTCCCCCCAAATCACTGCCCCAAAACACTGAATCGAATGCCCACAGATATAACTGATCCTCAACCACTGACTGGTGCCTTCAGGCCTGATGCCCAAATTTTACAAATTGATATGTGCATATTTCCCCCCTGTAAAGACACACTCCTTGAAGCACATAACAGATAAGTGAGAGCCAAAACACCCCTATGTTGGGGTAGGGTTTCCCTGTCCTATTTTGTCAGGAGCTAGGGTTTCACTACGCACGCAGCGGTTTCAAACAACCTAACATCGGGTAAGCAACCTGTCCTAGTTTGGAATGGTCACTACAGTTAGAATATGCACTAGGTCGAATGGTCAAAAAGGGTGCCGGTAAAAGGGGTTTGTGTTCCCCATCTTGGCGGAGCCCTGGCAACGGTCGACCTTATGGTCATGCCTTGACAAGACAAGCCTCCGCAAACCGTTTAGGAATAGCGAGATGGCAAACCACGGTGTCCTAGGCGCACCAATGCAAATGCAATGCAAAAAACACACAAGTGTAGTCAAAACCGAGATATCATGAGTTGAGTCAAGTTCTCTAAATCGGTGAAGTCGCGAAGCTGTAGGCGTCCCCGAGCCCGGGAGGATGAGTCTGATACATTCTTTTTGGGGTTACTGATTCGAGACTCAAATGTCACGGTTCTTAATCTGAACCAAAGAGTCCAAATCCGGCAAATCGTTTTGAGAAAAAGATTTTTTAGAAAGAAGTGCCAAACATGGATTGCTTCGCCAAATACAGAGTCGCCACCTAAATATTTTATTTTTGGAAAATTTAGGAAACCCTGACTCGGTGCCAAAGGCCACGTGTCTGTCATCACCAAAGTTGCCTCGGCTCGGGAACTTGGGTACGATTGGGGAAGGTCAGCTATGAGCACCCCCTCTCGCCCGATCAAAGATCGGCTCTACTAACCATGATATCAAGTTTTGAAAACATTGTGTGTTCTTATTCCGGTTATTAGCCTAGATTTACTATGTGATGCACACAGCATGCAAGTATAGACCGAGTCACCCAAAATGGAACAAAACATTTCATGTTTGTTTTTGAAAGAAGGTTTGCTACTCGCAAGTAGGCTTAAAATCTGATTACGCCACCCTCGGGTGGGCTTAGAAAACATGGTTTTGCCACTATCTAGTGGGCTTAAAACTCACAGTTTGATGATTTGTCCCAATCCAAACAACCCAACCTTCACCCACAGGCATTCAAGCAGTTATAACACATAAGCATATAGCCTCATGGTAAGTATGCTATCATGGCGATCATTCACCGCATGCAAGGATGCTAAAGCATAAAAACTCACAGTACTCCAAGCCAAAATAAAAGCTAATTAGAAATCCATAAGTGATCCTAACTATGCGAAATGCCTAATGCAACACATGCAATAATACAACTATAAGCGGGCTCGACTATTCTAAACATGGCATATGAAGCGCTTCTGAGATAAAAAGTATTCAACTTGAAATTGAAATACAAATGCGTTAGTATGATGCGTTGAGCGGTGCATGCAAAAGCAGATGAATGAATGCCGCATGCTATCATACTATATGCTAATTGAAATATGCCTAATCTAACTATCATAATTTGGTAAATAAAAGGGAGAAAAGGCGTGGGGTTAGAAGACATACATCACATACCGCACTTATTACAACATTGTACCCTCGCTTGGAGGGTAGAAAGAATATCTGATCCCAAATGAATAATTACAGTTCGAATACAACACAAAACCCTAATTAATTAACAAATTTTAACTAGGAAAGCAATAAATTGGCATGCAAGCCAAGAGGCCTCGACTACGATTTGGATGAGGAATGATGTATGTTAGGGTTGCCTTGTGCGGAAATCCATTGCGATGCCCTAATTAGCCTCTGTTTGCAATTGTTCTTGAAAAGCGCCAAGCTACGGAAGCTGTTAATTCTTGATTTCTTTGCAGAGAGCGGAAGTGGCATAGCAATGTATTTTCACATATGTATACATGCCTCGATCCTCGTGCCACCAATCCGCATATCGATGCATGATGGCGAGGAGTTGATTTGCACTACTTAATATGAAATGAATGCACACATAAACACAACAAGACCAAGACTCCATCATGGATAATCCGGTGTGTCGGTGGTGAGGAATTGAGACACGTTAAAGTCACTCGGACTCTGAAAGCGTACCTCATTTTCGTGCTCGAGGCTACCTCCTATCCCAAACACAATGCAAGATGCATGGCATGCATGAATGCAACTAAGATATAACCTAACATGCAATGCTATGAAATGACATACCACGATGCACAAGGTAACATGGCATACACAATCGCTAACCTCTGACCTAGCATACACAATGCTATGAAATGAAATGGCATAAACAATGCATAATGGACTTACACCAACACGAGTGGACCTCAACCACACTCACATAAGTGGCCATGAGATGGAAATGAGACACTCGAAATGGGTGCAGCGTGCCATAAGCAAAGAGGCTGAACCTAAGGCACGAATGCCACTCTACCAAAGCATGGTAAGGCATGGAACATGGTATGCAAACATGCAAATTTCAGCACTGAAATATGATGCTAAACAGCCCCGAATGATGAAAACATGGCACCCGATGCATGAGGTAAGACCCGAAATTCAAAACTAGGCACATGGAATGACTTACAGCTATACAAAGCCTGCATTATTTGAACATGAAGCATGAAGACAGAGTAAAGGCAGTCCTAAAACATGGACTTTTCCAGTTTAAAGCAAGGCCAAAAAGCACTAGCAAGATGGACTAAAGTAGCATGCGATTCTGACTAGCAAACATGGTTTACATGGCAAGTGTATGATGCACATGGAGTTTCACCAAACCGTCAAAAATCAGTGAATAAAACATGTGAAAATAGGCCTAAATAACCACTGATATGCAACCATGGTATGCAAAAATGATGAGCTCCTTTAGATGGCCATACAAGGAGTTATTAGGCACATACAAGATAGACAAGTGGCATGGCATATAAAACTCTGAAAATCAAATATGGTAGTCCCAAAAGCAACAAATTGACCCTAGAATGTGACTAGGATACATGCAAGATGGGAATTCGCTTTGAAAACCAAGATGGCCATCAAACAAGCCAAGGTGAGAGGGGGTCAACCCCCTCTAATTTGGAGGCTCAAAACACCATCAAGGCCACTGTAAATCCACTGGATTCCAGTGGCTAGAAGGTCAAATAAGGCATGCAACAAGGGCTAGGATGTAAGGCCCAAAATGGGAGGCAACCAAGCATACAAGATAGCATGTGACCTCAAACAAAAATGGAACCTTAATAAAAAATGAAGATGATATCAAAACAAGCCTTTTCTCACTTTATAACAAGTCTCAAAAGTGATCACAAATAAGGGTAAACTATCATGCAAAAATGACCCTAAAAGGGGGAAAAAAGATAAGGGACAGCAGCTGGCCTCAAATGGTAAGGTGCCCTTCAACAAAGTTGAAGAGGGGCTCAAAAAAAAAGCATTTCACAGTTTACATCAAGCCACAAAAATAAACATAAGTGAGGCTAAACTACCATGCAAGAAATGGGCCTAAAAGAGGGGTAAAGAGACAAGTGGTAGCTGCTGACCTCAAACAGGGGAGAGCCCTTCAACAATGTTGAAGAGGGGCTCAAAAAGAAAACCACTTTACAGTTTATAACCAAGTGCAAGCTTGACTCACAAATAAGCCTAAAATACTATGCAAAAATTAGGCCTAAAGAGGGTTTAAACACAAAAGGTAAGAAGGAAGCCTCAAACAGGGAAAGGCCCTTAATAAAAAATGAAAAAGAGCTCAAAAAAAATTTCGGTTGGGTTGGATCCCAAAATGCAAGCACAAGGAGCTAGAATATAGATCAAAGTAGTGCACAAAAGAGGAAAATGGGACTCACCTTTGTAGAACCAATCTTTGTGACCTTTGGACCAAGTTTGGGAGCTCTTAACCTCACGGAAGGCGACCTCAAGGCTGCTAGAATGGATGATGGAGGTCTTGTGCTATGAGGTATAGTGCAAAAATGCAAAGAAATCCAACTTCCAAGCTCTAACCACAAGCAATATCTAGAGAGAGAAGCTCTTTGCCCTTCAAAACTTCGGCTGGCTAAGGAAGAGGACCCTTCCTTATATAGAACATAGCAAAGCTTAAGCTTCTTGAACAAGCTTTTCTTGGCTTTGATCCTCCATACACATCTATGGAGGCGGATATGAGAATCGGTGGTACAAAAGATCTTCCAGGAAACAATTTGAAATAGAAGTGCGACCATCGGCAATGGCGATTGCCACCTTGATGGCAGGCGGTGTTCACGATGGCGGCAGGGGCCAAGCCATGGCGGCGATGCCATGCCATGGCGATAGTGCACCAGGGCCACTGAAAGGACGGTCGAGTGCAAAAATGAGACAAAAAAGGATACAAGGTTAAAGCTTCGAACGGTGACATCAGCTGCTGACGATCGAATGTTGGGCGAGCAATCGAACCCGGTAGTTGGGTGTATGTACAAGCACAACCAAGTCTTGAGGGCGGTCAAAAATGGGGTGTCTACAGCGCTTCTTCTCCGCGTTCAGCCACGGCTCGGGGAAACCACAAAAAGGAAAGTCTTCTCCCTCCCGGACAAAGCGTCCGTTTAAGGTACCCTGAATGGGCCTATGCATCAGCTCAAATGGCTTCGGACCTTCTTTGCTCTAGCTCTTCCGACCATTTCTTTTCCCTTCCTTAACCAATCCTTTTTGGTGGGGCGATAACTTAATCCAAAGGTATGAGGGTTGTGTGGCACTTCGGTCAATCTTTGCGACACCGTTCGGCCGCTCCTTCCTAATCCCATCGAGGATGTGTTGTAGCTTGTTCATGAGGTATACATATAGAGCGGCGTTATACTCCTCATTAACAACCATGATATTCTACACAACTTTGAGCCTCGGCCAAAGTAAAACACGACAAAAACACGTCCTCCATGCAGGTAGCAATTTCTAGGGGGTGTAGATACCTCCGGAGGTGGATGGATTGATGAATTCCTGAAAACAATGGCTACTCCCTTTCCATAGTGGTATTTCACCATCTGATGTAAAGTGGAAGAGACTGCCTTTACCTGGTGCAACCACGGCCGCCCCAAGAGTAAATTAAAGGTTGCGAGGAGCGTCAGACATGGAATTCAATGTTGTGTTGTCTGGGCCAACTTTGGGTTTGAATTTTGATAGTCCCCATCACCTCCCTTTGGTGTTATCATAGGCTCGATCACTTGAGTATTGGCACGAAGTCGCGAACTTTAACGACGTATCTTTGTCCTTGAGCACACATTAATGGCGGATCCGTGTCAACAAGAACTCTGGCACCCACTTGTCTCTACATTCCTGAGATGTAGAGGGTTTGTTATGATTCGCCCTCGGTAGCGATTCTTTAATACGAAAAAGGTTATCGTCGGGAACCTCCTCCGGAAAGACCGATCCAACTAGTACTTTCTGGTGTGGTATCAATAGAGAGTTTAGCCTTGTCCATAGCAGATAGGACATCACTGCGTACTTTTCGTGGCGCCATACTTGATCCCAAGATGGAGATGCTGCTTGTATCTTCTTTACGCCTCGACCTGACTTCCTCTTGACTGCTTCTCCTCTGTTTCTCGGCTTCCTTGTCCTTCCTAGATGCCTCTGGTGGTCTAGGTATGGGGGCTTAATCCGCCCGCTTCTTGTCATGTGGTCCACCTCATCGAGATACCAAGTGTCATCTGGTTGATTGCTTCCCCAATCACAAATGCATGTGGGCAAGACATAAATCATCGTCTTCCCACCACATCCGTGAGTAGCCAACAAACATCATGCGGCTCGGCGTGATTGTACCCTGATGCTTCGGCCAGCGTGCTGCATAACATCGGTCTTTGTGCCCTGACACCAATCCCTTCATGGGCTTTGGCTTTCGGATCCTCGAGAATCCCAAATCTTTTCTTGTTCCCTGCGTTAAGCGCGGTTTGTTGTTCGACTTTCTCTCGTTCGATGCCCATGTTTTGAGCAAAATTCTTACGTCTGCGGCGCTCTCGTAATGTACTCGACTCTCGGCCCTTCCGGCCTGCCGATACCTTCACCCCTGCGGGCCTGATTGCGGTTGGAACTCTTCCACCACATCTGGTTGATCATCCAACCATCCAGTGGCCTCTGCCCGATTCCTCATAATCAAACCGGGTTGGTACTCGCCTGATTCTTGGTCATCAGCGTAGGTTGGCAAAGCCCTCTTCTCGTGAAATCGAGATCATCGGTTCCTGCTCAAATCATCCCCTAGATCACCTGATTCTGCTCCCTCTGGCAATCCTACATTTGGCTCAGAGTGGCCTGCTGACAGAATGTATTCACTTAGATCCTAGGTTTCCTCGGCAAAATT
Source organism: Camellia lanceoleosa (assembly GCA_025200525.1). Taxonomy (NCBI): domain Eukaryota; kingdom Viridiplantae; phylum Streptophyta; class Magnoliopsida; order Ericales; family Theaceae; genus Camellia; species Camellia lanceoleosa. The sequence goes on along the minus strand of CM045767.1, from coordinate 132,994,428 downwards.
CGCAGATTGCTCAAAACCTGCCTTAATCATTCCATCTTCCTCTGCAACCTCCCTTGCACCATCTTCAACAGCCACCACCATTGGCTCGAGTCGGGTTGTAGAGATGTCAACTGCACAAAATCGGTCACGATCGAGAAGGAGCACCTCGGCTTAGGTAGATGGGAGGAGTGATATAGATGCTAGGATGGTAAAGACCGACCCCGATCTGGATAAAGTTGACTCTTTTGGGAGGTGGGTGGGTTATGTGAGGGAGTGGGTTGGTTGTAACATTGGGTCTTTCTGGTGGCAAAATCACCTGTTTGTCAATGAGATTCTGGATCTCATGGCCTTAATTTGAAGCATTAATTACGTGTCATGACCGTATTCTTGTGATATGCACAATACTTGCATTTGGGTTGTGAGTGGGGGGTGG